>VWPU01006532.1:0-82289 GCA_013398955.1 Callaeas wilsoni
GGGCCGAGGCTGGGACCGCCCCGGCGGCGCTGGGGCAGAGCGCAGCGGGGCTGCGAGAGCGGCGAGCCCGGTCCCAGCCCCGCAGCGCTGGCCGGACGGTGGCGAGGCCGGGCCGGCAGCACCAGGTACTCGCGGGTGGCCGGGGTGCCCCTGCCGCCTGTCCCCGCGGCGCTGAGCCTCCCCAGCGGCGGGGGTTTGGGTCTCTCTCCCCGGGCGCATCCCCCAGAGAAATCTCTGCTGGAAGGAGGGGCCGGGGCCCGGGCAGCCCCCTTGGGGATCATCCGCGGGGCTGCGGAGGCAGCGGCGTTTCCCTGCAGGCTCCTCTGTCCGAGAGTGTCCTTCGGGGGTTCGCAGGTCCTGTTCAGCCGCGGGATAAGCAGCTGCTGCCTGCCGTGACAGTGCAGATGCTGTCGCTGTCCTCCGCGACGCCCCTGGTCCCGGGAGGGCTGTGTTCCGCCGGTGTGTGCGGTGACAGGGTGCCTCTGCAGGGTTCTCAGGCTCGTCCAGGTGGTTTTTGTCTCGGAACTGCCCGGCGTTTACATCGTTCTTGCAGAAATTTGGGTTATCCTTTCGAAACAGTAAGGCTGGTCTTGTGTTTCTCATGGAGAAGAGCGGGCTGTAATTATAAACAAATGCAAGTCAAGAGAATTATTTTGGGCAGGAATAAACCTGCTGATTTGGATCTCTCTTGTAAATTTCTTAGTGTCACCACGTTAAGATTCTTCTTTTAAAGGAAGTTTTTAAATCCTCAGAACTGCTGCAGGTTGCCGCAGAACCTGTTTTGTATTTTTCTGATTTAGAGTAAGCCAGTACTTCATTGATACATATGGATATATGCTTTGCTTTGACATAGTCCAGCAGTACAGTCTATGTAATGCAAACGGTTACTGTCACATTTAGACTGTTTCCTTATGTGTCACCAATTCATTGTTATTTAAATAGTGTTACAGCAGGGAAGTTGCAGGCATTAATTCCAAATCCTTTGCCCTTTAATGCTTTCTGTTTCATTACAGAAGTGCCATATAAAAAAAGCTGGGCACTAATCATTGAATCTCAGCCTCAGTTTCAGTGAGCTCATATCAAAAGTAAATTGGGTTGTGGGCTCTAGGCAGTTGTGTCACAAAACCACTTCAGGAAGAGCTGTTAATGCTGAGGAAGAGTAGGTAGCACATAGGCACCTTGAGACTACTGCAGTTGGACCTGCTTGTCCTGCTCAGTCCTAGAAAGTGACCAGAGAAGAGGTGCTAGAGATGGAGACAGAGGAGTCTGGGCTTTGCTTTTATTCCTGCTGTCGTGAGCAAGATGTGTGATCTTGGATACACTCTCCCTTGCCTTGATTTCTGTCTTGAATCAAGTCACATAAATTAGAAGGGGATGTTTTTAAAATCAAGTATTTCAAAGGACTTTGAGACATTCAGAGAAATTATATTGAAATGAAAGTAATTTATGTCTTTAAATTCATATAAGAATAACATACTCTCTATATGAAAGAGAAACAGTGCAGCATTTGCCATGCTCTAATTCCAGTGAAGAGTGGTAGGTCTGTGTAACAGTGCTTTGTAACAGAGGGGGAGTACTTGTTCCCAGTTCTTTAAATCCGTACAAGTGGAGACATGTCTGTTGCTTTGGCTGAATGACAGTCTGACATACCCAGCAAATGGAACCAGTGCAAAAATTTAAAGTACATGAGCATTTCTGTGATAATTTTTTTATGTCACTTTAATGTGAATCATGCTGTTTGGGAAAGCCATTAACAATTGCAGCTACTTCGGGATAAAGTAAACAAATAAAATAGGAAAAATGGCCAGTTCTGCATAGCCCCACATTTAGAAAAGATGTAAGATTTCTGTGTGTGTAGGAAAAGAAATATATTTAATCACCACTCTTTGTTCTTAATTCCCTCCTTCCTAAAAGTTTTCTGTCCAATACAGAAACTACAGTAGCTACTGCATTCAGCAGAACTGAAAATACAGCTTTTAAGCTGAGTATGTATCACTTGGGGACAGCTTGTCCCGTGGGGCCAATTGTGCCAGTCCTTGTTAAGGTCCCAAACAAGGAAACTGCATTTGTAGCCTCAGTGTCACCACCAGTGAGGTTTTGCTGTCGGTGGCCTTTAAAGAGGAAGTAGGAACCAGACAGTTCACAGTGAGCGCAGGAGCAGCATGAAGCCTCTTAGACTGGTAAGTGCCAAGTCTCCCTTGGAAATGTAGCACAACCTTCTTGGACACTTATGTGCTTAGGGGCATTTCATCCTGTAAGCTTATAAAGCCCTAAATGGGTGTTTTTCATGCCCATGCTTCAAATGCTCATCATATTATACTAAGCTGAATTTTCAGCACCGGCATGCTGGAGGAGGTAATTCTGCTGGGAGATTGTGTCGAAGAGTTTTTAACTCACAGCTCATTGTGCCTTTCTTAACCCTAAGCTTGGGTAGGAAAGCACTTTGATTATGTAAAATGATGACTGGTTGTCTAGGAAAATGTTACCTCCAAAAGATTCACCTCAATCTCATTTCCCTTCTCTGGTTCCTCGCATTAGATTGTTTTATATTGTATTATGGGGTGTGATTTTCATATAATTTTGTTTGAATCTAGCAGCACTTAGTGCTTAATCAGGACATAGATGATTCGGATAAAGTTGTTAATTCAAATGTAGTTTAGTGAAGTAAATTGATAATTATAATTTTACTTCGCCTGTGGCTTGTCTGTGATAAAATGTTCCCTTTACCATTTAGAGAAGGCCTAAGTAAGTATGTAAATAAGTCTTTCTGGTAGATACAAATCTGGTAGATTTGATAGTGGTACTGACTGTACTTGAGGGCAGCAAAATGACTCACTGTGCTAACACCAGGGAAGCAGTCTGAGTGAGCATTGTGGATCATAGCTCCTGAATCCTGAATGACAAAAAATTAGCAGTTCGGTAACAGTCCCCAGATTCACTGAACAAAACTTACCACTGAATTTTGGGAGAGGCTTTGTGATAAGAGACAGAGCTCTAGCTGCAAGGAGACAGTAGTGAGGGACCAACAAGGATCTGAAAAAGCATTTTAGGCATACAATGGAGGAAGAACTGTAGCTTAGGTTAGATAGCTGTTCCTGTTCCAGAGGCTCTGTGACCTGGCTTGTAGCTTAGTTTTGTTTTCAGTGCTTCTAGGTGAAATTTCTGATACTGGGTATCTGTTGAGACTGTGACTTTTTTTTTTTTTACCTATATCTTAAAGAGATTCAGAACCAAAGGAGATGATGTTCTATTGCTAGCAGAGGTAATGCATGTTGTACTTTAAGTATTTACAAACCTCTTCTACACAATTGCGGTTCAATTTTTTATCTCGGGCTCTTACATAAATTTGACATGAATTATGTTCCTGTCAAGAGGCTTTAAAAAGCTACCTAAAAATTGGGCTGGATTGGCAGCTGTAAGATACAGAAAAGCGCTAAGTTTTGTGAGTTTACACATGTTTGAGGCTTTAGAGTGGTCTTCTGAGCATGTATGTGCAGGCAGTACAGACTTTTGGTCTGGTTGTCCTTGTGGAGTTGGATGTGCTAAGTGAGCCAGACTGGTGAGAGCGAATGGTAACTGGGAAGTATATAATTAAGCTTGCAGACTTGTCTCATTAACTTTTCTGTCTCAGCTCTGCAGTGCTGTTTCTTGGTGTAAATTTGCATAAAGCATTTCCTGGCTGAGAAGTCTCTGAGCAGGCACACAGTCTGATGCTTAGGGCATTAGCCTGTGACTTGAGAGCTCTCAGCTCAAACCACCAGTCTTCTGTAGCAGTTTCTCTAAGATGTGTAGCTTTTCCATTTCTCAGGGATTTTTTTTCCTAGATGGGAGATAATATACTTGTCTTACCTCACAGGAATCTTGGCATTATCTAAATGCATGAGATGTGATGCTGGGCTGATATGGCAGTGGCGAGGGATGTGTAGATTGAGAAATGATAGGTACCTGGTGGGCATAGTTCCCATGGAAATAATAATAGTGGCTGTACAGAAATACAAGTTATGTTACGTAAGGGGGAAGAGGATGCTTTTCTGTGATTCCGAGGTTGTCTCTGCCAACACAGCAATACAGCATTTACACGGCTAACGTCTTGCTTCTGTCAAGGTACGTCTGAAAGGTGAGCAGTGGAGTGGACTGCCACCTAGCAAGGCCCACTTCCTTCCATTAGCTTGAGCTTCTGGGTGTTGAGATTGAAATCTGTTCCGCCCTTGGTGCTCAGCTTTGCAGCCACCTGAGTTTTATGTTCTGGCTTTGAAGGTGGAGTGCCTCTGATGCATCATCATCATCATTATTGTTATTATTGTTATTGTTATTATTTATTTGCACCTAAAGCCTCAGTTGTGGTTGGCTTTCTGCTGAGCTTTGAGCTGTATTCAGCTGCAGAGTTTCTAGACTGAATGAAAGTGGTGTGGTGAGGTTGACAAACAGCAGGAAAGAAGCCAGGAGAAGTTTGATGCAGAGAATGTGTCACTAAGTAGGTCACTTTGGGGTGCAATTCTGTGGCCTGGAATAGCATGAAAGTTGCTTATACTTTTGTAATAACCAAAAGGAATACAGGCTTTTTCTCCAGCTGCTGCTCGTCCTAGACACAACTGCTTCACCAAGTGCTTGTTGGTGCTTCAGGGGAGATGGTGCTTTAAGAGAAAGGTGCAGGAGAGAGATGTAGTGGTGTGTCTGGTCAGAATGTAGGTCTTTCCTTTGAGAGGGAGAGTGTTGCTCCCTCAGTTGTGTATTTGGAAGATGGAGGTTTAGTGAAGCATATTGTGAAGCACAGAAATACGTTCAGGACAAAGGAAAGATTCACTAGGACTGTTTCAAGAATTATTACTGTGTTATCGAGTATTTGAAATGCTGGGATGCTGGAAGTGCACGGCTATTTCTGAAGTGCTAGGAGAACGTGATTAAATGCTGCTCCCAAAAAAGAAAGGAAGATAGTTTTTAAAAGGTCTGCCATAGCTTGTAACTGAAGAACAAGTTTTCAAAAGGCTTCTAATGGGTTAGATTTTACACAACTCTCATGACTGTGTTAGGTGTGCACTTAATGGCAAGCTGCTTCTGTTCTCAGCACCCTCTGGAAGAAACCCCCATTTTGCAGATGGGAAACAGGCTCATCTGCACAAATCCTTTGTTACGTCTCTGTCACAAGAGAGCCTTGACCTCAGGCTTCTCAAGTACTAGGCTGGTGCCATGATATCAGGGGGATGATCCCTCTCCTGATGGAAAACAAAGCAACTTATTTAATCATTAAAAAAAAACTCTTAAGTCACTTTGCAGTGAGGGTTTGGATAGTTGAGTAATATAACCTGTTACATGCTGTGTAATCGTAAATTTGGCCTCTGTGTGCTTTAAAAAACAGAAGTGTATTGATTGTGATGTATTTTAGATTGTGAAGCAAAATATATTAGCAGTCTGCTGATCTCAGGTTCTTAAATCTGGGTTTGGGGTTTTTTTTCCTTCCTCTAACTGTTCTGGGAAAAGAAAAGACTGAAAAATAGTTGTTCAAGAATTAAGCTTCAAGGTATTTGTCTTGGAGTGCTTGATCTGGCAAACTGCAGACATCTGCTAAATTAGATGCTGCTTACAGTTTAAATGATCTCTCTTTTTGCTTGCTGTTGTTCAGCTGTAAGATGTTTCTCTAGTGTAGTTGTAGCTGAGATAGAAGCTGTGCTGAAGTTTTAAAGAGAGATGCTGATAAATTCCATCCTACAAGTGGCATTGCTTGGCTGACAGGCAGTATTGGCCGGTGTATGTTGGAACCCATAGCAGGAAAAAGCTACACTGAGGGGGAAAAGTGACAAGACTAGTAGTAAGAGGTGCCCTTTGATCTTACTTTATCCAAGTAAGACTTGGGAAATGAAGGCATCTGACTTTAGGATTTAAGGAGACCGTCAGAGTCTGAAGGATTTGGTAGTTGCCACTTAGGCCTGCACTCATTGTTTCCAGCTCTCTGAAGCTGTTTTTTAATCTTAGGGGAAAGTTCAGGAAATGGTAACTGATTAATAAAATTGCTTCTCATACAGTGAACTTGTGCAAATAGAAACCTCAGCTAAAGAGAGAAAAAGTGCAGTAGTGAGTGCAACCAGTATTGCATGTTTTTAACAGCCTTTATCTATGTGGGGAAAATGTGGCGAAGTTAAAAACTGCATTTGGCAGGCAGATCTTGAGGCATCATTTGCTCTTGAGGCCTAAACCAGCGGAAGGTGCCCCTCTGCTCTGTGTGGCCTGAACTGGCTGAGTGCACAGTACTTGTTCAGCTAAACCCAGTTGAGAACCTGGACAAAGTTGGTATCGTCACAAAATAGGTAGGTGAGGCAATGGATATGTTCTAAAAGGCTACTGGGAAAGAGGGCACAAGTAAGGAGCCCAAACCATTAGTTTATATAATGCCTAGTGTTTAGCACTCAGCTCCATCCTCAGCTTTAATCCCAGGTCTCCCTCCATCTATAAGAGTGCCATGCCATCAGCTGGCAGGGCTCCCATCTTTCCTGGGGAAGCCAAGCTGCTTGCTGGGGACTCATCCCCTCAGGAGAGCTGGTTTGCAGCGAGTGCCACACACACCGCAGAGGGAGCCTCCGCAGGAATGGGATGGGGGGCATGTGTGAAAGTGTGAGATGAGGCCATGTCCTGCTTTGGCACCTGCCCCCTGGAACCTGATCCGCCTTCTCAGGGGGCTGCTCGGTGCCAGAGAGACTGCGCTGAAATTCCATGTGACTCCCCCACTTCCAAAGGGAACAGTCTTAACGGACAGGACACAAATGGACTGAAGTCTTCTATGTATTTGCTCCTTGGCTGCAGGAAGTGCCTGGGGTGCCATAGGCCTGTCAGAAAGCTTCAT
This sequence comes from Callaeas wilsoni, assembly GCA_013398955.1. Lineage (NCBI taxonomy): Eukaryota > Metazoa > Chordata > Aves > Passeriformes > Callaeidae > Callaeas > Callaeas wilsoni. Next base: position 6,836 of record VWPU01006532.1, read on the forward strand.
CCAGCTGAAGGAGAGGGCAAGTAGGGAACTGCCAGGAGTATCCAGCCTCCACCTTACTTACCTGCAAGGCAACACATCCACACAAGTGGATGCAAGGACTGCTGTTCTGATGGAGCAAATTCCTCTCCCTCCCTCCTTCCCTGCAAATGTGAATAGCTTTTTATCCTATCTTGAAAAGAAAGCAGATGCAAATGTAGATCAGGTACTTTCAGCAGTTTAAGTGCTCTTTGAGGTTGGGAAGAAGAAATCTGATTAGGGTTACAGCTGTTTCATTTCCTGACAGATGCACAGGGTGTTGTGTGCTGGCGAACTGCGGATGTACACACACACAGCAGCCTCGTTTTGTATCAGTGGCATAACCACACAGCAGCCGGCATGTTCGGAACTCCTTGTCCTGGACACCCTGCCAAAATATGCTTTATGCAGAATTTTCTGTGAACTAGGCTGTAGTGTGTTTGTGTGTGTGTGTGTGTGTGTATGTGTGCATATAAATTTGTGTGTGTTTTTTTTGGTTAACAGGGCCTTTGTTGTTGAACTTTTTGTTGCTGGAGTGGGGCAGTGTGCTGTAAACAAGCACAGCTAATTATAAAGCACTTGTATAAAAAAATGATTTGCATTTGTACAAACAGTACTAATAAAAGTGCCTGTGCAAGAGTACCACAAGTACCCAAATAAGCCCAGCTCTGAATGGAGAACTCTTTTCTTTCTTGCAACCACAGCTAAAAAGCTGTTTATAACTAAATGTTGAGGTGGTGTAATTTTCTTTTCTAGGAACTTGGAATAAGAATTCCTAGACCACTGGGACACGGACCAAGCAGATTCATCCCCGAGAAGGAGGTGTGGTAGTGTTTTCAAGTACATAGTGAACTTTATGCTTTTAAGGAACATCATTTTAGTAATAGCCCACATAGGTTTCAGGACAGCTGCTGAGCTGCAAAACATTTTCAGTAGTGGTCACATTCAGTCCTGAGACTTTGGCCACACTTCTAGTGTACAGAACAGTGAGAGCCTTGGGGAGCTTTGGAATAGTTATGACCCCTCCCATCTGCTATCTAACATGAGAGAAACCCAATACTGTTTCCTTGTGAACATCCGGATGTAATTTCCTACTGGTCCACAAAGTACCTGCCCCTCTCCTCTGGGATTGCTTTTTCTTGAGATGCCTCTACCACTCTGAAGAATCTGAGAAGCTTCAGAGTGCTGTGGATGAGCATTTCTGGTGCTTCTCTCCTGATTGTCTGGTAAGAGAATTTGGAGCAGAGGAAAAGTTAGTAATATGCCTGTAGTTTTCTGGGAATTTTAGAGTCTTTTGCAATTTCCTTTTTTTTCTCTCTTGTCATCTTAGCTGGCTTTTTACTTCTTTCTCTTTTTTTTCTATAGTAAAAGTGATGATTCAATTAGCTTTCAGCTATAATAAACTAAGATCACCCTGGGGTATTCAAGAAAGTGAAGGTGAGACAGTTAAAAATGAGAAGTTAGTGTGGTATTAGAGAAGAGACTAAAGCCAAAAATCTCCTTTTGCTGATATAACCACTTGTGATCTCCTAAATGAGAGGTATTACAGGGATTTAATGGGCCTTATGTGCACTCATGTAACGCCATTAATAGATTTATATTATAATTCCTTTCACTTGGGGCCTCTGGGTGTTGTGCTAATATATTTATTTGCTATTTTATTGGTGGTACTTGGACAATATTGCTCATTGCTCTGTCTCTCCAATCAGACAATTCAGGTGGGAAAGGAGGACGCCACGATGCACACGCTGTTTGCAGAGTCTTTTGCCACGCTGGGCCGACTGGACAATGTCACCTTGGTGATGGTTTTCCACCCGCAGTATCTCGAAAGCTTTCTGAAAACTCAGCACTATCTCCTGCAAATGGATGGCCCACTCCCGCTCCATTACCGACATTACATCGGGATAATGGTAGGCACCAGGCAGAAACAGCCACACTGGCAGCGGCTCAGGTCCTGTCTGAGAGCAGCTGTTACTGTGTTTTGCAGTTTGTAGGTGGAAAGGCATTTCACCAGCACGAAGGGAAAAGCAGAGTAGGCTCGTTGGTGTCTGCTTTACAGATGGTTTCAGAAGGCCAGCACTTTATGTTCATAGATTTGGTAGGACTGTGAGAAAAAGGGGAAAAGCGTGCTATAAAAATAAGACAATTGTTTGTTATTGGCTTCCTTAGTATCTCAGAAACTGTTTCTCAAGAAGCTTGTTTCATGTGTGTGTCCTGTCTTGTACACCTCCCTCTAACTCAATAGTCAGTCCCATCATGCATTTCTAAATATGTAAATTTTAAGCAAGTTTTCTGTCAAAAGTGGTTGATTTTTATTTTTTAATCTGCCAGTTCAATGATCCTTGCTTGCTGAAGTTGAGTTAAAGTTTTGGGCTGTGTCTTAATTTGTAGAAAGTGTTTGAGTAAATGATACTGGGCCTTCCTTTGCTGAGAAGCTGCCTGTAGTGTCTCTTGCCATATGCAATCTAAAACCTGCTTTTGATTGTTGCTGGTAAAGATGCAGCTAGAGACAGCTTCTTCTCCCCTGGGGAGTACAGTGCAGTATGGATTACTTGCTTCAGGACATGTAAAAAATCCATGCCTGTATTTCTCCCTAGGTATAGGCATGTTGCACCTGTAGCCACCATAATGATGATGTGTAGGAACAGGGGATATTGATGTTGTGAGAACAATAATCAAAACAAGCTGATGTGTTAATCTCAGAAATCTTTTTTTACTTGAGTCTTTGATCAGTGGAAGTCTTATTCTTGGATGTTCTGAGGAAATGATGACTTATGGTATTTGTCATAAAGTACTAACTTTCTGTAATTGTTTTTTGTATCACTTTGTTTTCTTTTCTAGGCTGCAGCAAGACATCAGTGCTCTTACCTCGTTAACCTCCATGTGAATGACTTCCTTCATGTCGGTGGAGACCCTAAATGGTTGAATGGTCTGGAAAATGCACCTCAAAAATTGCAAAATTTAGGAGAACTGAACAAAATGTTGGCTCACCGACCCTGGCTTATCACCAAGGAACATATCGAGGTAGGTCTTTAATGGAATAATGTGAATGTCTCTTTTTTTCAGTAAAGCAATTACAGATTCTTTGGATTCAGAGCCAGATAGGGTGAAAGATGTTCTGTGGTAATGACTTTGATTTCAGTGCTGCGTCACTGCGTGATGTAGTATCACTTGTTCCCTGTTGTGTAAAACTAACAGGACCATAACTGCTCTTAAATGAGTAACAAATTTAATTTACAACACGCTGAAATTTCTCTGTCATGTTGGAATTCTGTTGGTGCGATGACAATGTGCTCAGGTGTGCACCTTCCTCCTCAAGCTGTGTGCTTTCAGTAGCCAGAACCCACGGGTGTTTCTGAGGTGCTGCCAGAGGTCAGGCAGAACACCAGCCGCCACATTTTTGTCTGGATTGCTGCTGGTTCAAATGCTGAGTTTTCAGGCTGGGATGGAGGGAGCAGGCTGGCAGAGCTGCCCAGGGGAGCAGTGGTGGTACAGGACAGCCAGTACTGCAGCACCAACAAACCACCAAGGGGCTGCTTCTTCCACCCCTTCTGCTCTCCTCTGTGCCCGTAGCAAGGAGCACGTGCGTGCTGGTACTTCCTCGGTGCTGCCTGGCCTGGTGAGAGCTGGTGGCAGGTCCAGCTGGGAGGCAAGATGCTGCACTGTGGGGGAGGGTGCACGCTCTCCCAGAAGGCCCCAAACCTCCCACACTTTCCTGCCTGAAGGGGAAGTTGGGGTTTGAAGCATCTTGTCAAATCTAGAGCATTCCACCCACAGGGACAAGATGGAGGGAGCCTGGCCCTGGTGCCAGGTTTTTACCCAGCTGATCTGCAAAGATTTGCCTGAGTTCTCTGATGCTGTAAAGACCATTTGAACAAACGTGCAACAGTTGTGGTTGCATCTTCATCAGAGGTGTGAAATTTGAATGCAAGTCAGTCTGGCCTCGATAGAAACCACATGGTGCAAAAGAGAAACCCCAACTTATTCAATTGCTCAAGGACAAAGAGGGGAGAGAAGTTGTCTCCTTTGTGGCTTAACCACACAGGTCTGTGTTTGGCAGGTCACCTGGTAGCAGGTCACTGAGCACACTAATGGCAGCATAGAGTTAGTTAGGAGGCACGTTTGGATGTTGGAAAAATAATTTTACCTGGCAAAGAAAGGTGTTGATAAACTGCTTTAAGGTGGGATCAGATGAATTACTTTAATACTTTTATCTTGCATTATTTTTAAAGCAACTTTTGAAGACTGAAGAGAACAGCTGGTCCCTGGCAGAGCTGATCCATGCGGTCGTTCTCCTTACACACTACCACTCCCTTGCTTCCTTCACATTTGGCTGTGGGATCAGCCCAGAGATCGACTGTGAAGGGGGTCACACCTTCAGACCCCCCTCCGTCAGTAACTATTGCATATGTGATATTACCAATGGCTACCACGGGGTGGATGAAATCCATGCCAGCCCAGCTGGAAGTGTTCCAGTAAGTGTCTGTCGTACAAACAGTCTCTTCCAATAGTAGTTGTTTCTTTGTAAACTTAATACGTGGAGGCTGCCTGTCTCTTTTCATTCATTGAGAGTGGGATTGATGAGCCTAATCCAGATGTGGGTATTGAAAAAATGCATTTAGGAGGAGCTGAAATGATACTGGTAAGCTGGAGAAAGCTACCAAAGGGAGAAACAGACACAATCTCTGTTGTCTGTTTTTTCTGCCTGTCATTCATAAAGGCTAACTGAGATGAGTCCCAGCCTCGGCTAGTTCATTATAGGCATCCTGAACAGCAGTGGCCAGGAATGCTTTTTTCATGGGTGCAGTGGAAGGTTGGCTCTTCCTTTGATTCCAGGCTCTGACTTTTTTGCCTTGAGGTGTTTGTCATGCATCACACAATAGATCATTCTTAACAGATCGTTCACAACTTTGTGACTCTCTTTAAAACACTCTCTCCTGCGTGCAGCAGTTACGCTGATCTGGACTTGTTTTTCCTTGGTGAAAAGCATGATGTGAACTAAGTGTTGGTTTAAGAACAGCCGTGAGGGTGTTCTCATTGCAGGATCCTTGCCTTCGAGATTGTACTGCAGTGGTGTGGGTGGCATTTAAATTTGTTTGCTGGAGCTTGCTGGCTCTCTGAAGGACTAAACTGCAAAAGGCAGGGAGGAAAGGGGCAGAACTGTATAAATTAAAGATAATTTTACTTTGCTTTGGTGCTGATGAAGGTTTACAAGATTGATTACTGAATTAATAGTGTCTTGTGGTGTTAAAACAGCTCTTGTGAAAGACAATTATCTTGCACTGGCTTTCTTTTGAGGCTTCATTAAATCTGCATTTATACTCATTCTTCCTTTTTCCTTCAATGTTTCTTCTCTGTGAACAGAGGAGGGGAAAAATATAGTTGGGTGGTAAATTGTGGTTACTTCCTCTATCAGAATTTCTGTTACAGCTCCTTGTTTTCCAGTTGCTGAACATTTAGACTGAGAGAAACTAATTTTAGTGTGAGAACAACTTGTTCCAAAATGCTGTGATTTTTAAATCATGCTAAAAATACCAGGGATCTAATTGAGAAAAGATGATGACTAAATGTAAACCATTGGGTCAGTACAGGTTTCTTTCAAAAACTGTGTTTCTTGAAAAATCTCTACTTAAAGATGTAAAGGACTTCCATTGTGTTTAAACTTTCTGCCTTGGCAATTTCTGCCATCATTGTCAGTTCCTGTTGCATGAAAATGAAATGTCTTTCTCCTCTTTTTAGTCTAGAGAGTCTGTCTGTGAAGTTGAAGCTCTTATGGAGAAAATGAAGCAGCTGCAGGAGTGCAGAGATGAAGAGGAAGCCAGCCAAGAAGAGATGGCCACACGTTTTGAAAGAGAGAAGAGAGAAAGCATGTTCGTGTGTTCTTCAGGTAGTGCAGATGTAGTCTGTATACGTATTCACTAAGACTTTTCCAAATTATTTGAAGAAATACTACTGCAGAAGGGGAAAGAAGTGCTATTAGATGTCTCACAAACATTACCATATTTCTGAAGGAATGAAGATTAGGGATGCCTTGTTTTCTTCTAGGAACACTTAAAAGCGAAGTAGTGCCAAGATTTGCGGCTGCTCGCAGACACACCATAACACTTCTGACCAATATTGCATTTAATAGAAATCTCCAGAAGAAATGGAATCTCTCTCCTGAGAGCTTCAGACTTCACAAGAGATATAAGCATCTTGCAAGATGCTGTAAAAAACAAGACACTTGACATGCTTTGCTATTTAAGTGTATGAAACATTGCTTTTCAGATCAGTGAGAGACAATACTTAATCCATTACAAGTTTAGGGTTGTCATGGGCTCTTCAATACAATTTCCTCTAAGACAAACTTGGCATGGAAGTCTCAGAAGTCTCTATTTTAATAAGCTCTCTGTTCCAAACCAGATTTTTCCCCTGACATTTTTACAGACCTCTTGAGTTAGGGGGAAAATGTCCCCTAGATTGAGTGGATAGGGTGAAGACTGCAGCACAACAGAAAGGAGAAAAAGATGTTTGTCTGTAAGAAAAAAATGGAGTGTTTTTCATGGAGTTGCCTCTGAACACTACAGCTGCAGTCATAGAGCTGTACCAGAGAATCTTCATACGTGTAGTCCAGTGAAAATGTGTTTGATTAAAAAGCACAGAGATCCATTCTTCTGCAGGAGTTCTGCTTATACACCTGCAATTTGTTCTTACCAAAGTTGTGTGAAATTCTGTTTGACATTAACAGAAGATGAAGAATCTGCACCGACAAGAGATGTGTCTCGTCACTTTGAGGATACCAGCTATGGTTACAAAGACTTCTCCAGACACGGAATGCACGTGCCCACCTTTCGTGTTCAGGTAAAAGGCGGGGGGCTGCCGTCAGGAGGCTTAGGGAACAACCTGCTCATTGTGCCAGATACCAAACCTGGAAATGGCTGCTCTCTCACTGCCCTGTGGGTGAGGCTTAAAGCCAGCAAATGAACAACCCCCACCGCCCAGTGGATTATCTGCCCTGGGATCTTTAATTACATTAAAGCTCTGGGTCTTCACAAGTTCATTTCTGAAGTGCTCCATTCTGCATTTTTACTTATTCTAGGATTATTCCTGGGAAGACCATGGGTATTCCTTGGTTAATCGTCTTTATCCAGATGTGGGACAACTACTTGATGAGAAGTTCCATATTGCTTATAATCTGACTTACAACACAATGGCCATGCACAAAGATGTGGATACCTCAATGCTAAGACGAGCTATTTGGAACTATATTCATTGTATGTTTGGAATAAGGTCAGTTTTACTGTTTTTGTTCTAAACATAGTGGCTTTTCTTTCTTGGGTTGAACCAGAACTATTTATTAAGCAAACATGCATGTATTTTTTAAACATATTTTTGTTTATGGGGGAGGGCCACTAGTGCTATAATTGCCCAATAATTTTTTTTGCTGTAGGAACTTAGAAACAATGCAAGTGAAAGAACTGCTGCTTGAAAATGAAAGTGTTTTTCTTTCAATTCCAAACAGATACGATGATTATGACTATGGTGAGATTAATCAGTTGTTGGACCGCAGCTTTAAAGTTTATATCAAGACTGTGGTTTGCACTCCTGAAAAGACCACAAAAAGAATGTATGATAGCTTCTGGAGGCAGTTTGAACACTCTGAGAAGGTACAGTTGGTGTGCGTGCTGAGGGACAGCCACGGGCCCCAGATCAGTGTCTCCCTGACAGCCACAGCCACCCATCTTAAGCTTTAGCTGATGCTCCTGGGGTTCTGCTCACACTCAGTCAAGTCATTAGGAAGCGTCGTGTTCCCAGGCTGAAATAATTTCCCCTTTCCTCCTGCATGTTTGCTGGCTAACAGCTGACATGGACTGGGCAAGCTCTGAGCAGTATGGGGCGTTAGACATGACAATGGTACAGCTTCACCTCAACTGCAGTCAGTCGCCTGTATCCCATAGAGGCAGGGAAGTGGTGCAAGATCCATGCAGACCTGGAACAGCTCTCTGGCTGGCCCAGGGTCTTTCCAGTCCCCGGTCCTTTTGGCATGGATAGCCCCAAAGCAGTTTCTTTGTTAAAGCCTAAAAGCTCTGCTGCTGGGTTACAGTCTGAATTGCACCTCCCAGTCACACTTCCTGCTGTTAACTCTCAGATATTGAATCCATTAGGTTTATATCCTTCAGTTTTTCTTTAGAAACTTATTTCTTGGCCCCACTTAAAGTCAATGCTGAAACATAAAGATGCAGAAATCGTTAATGTTCATATCATTAGAGGCTCCAGTTCTTGATAAACCCCTTAAAGCAGGGTCCTATAACTACAATGATTTAAGATTGTTCGGTTAGAGTGACTGCGATAGATGAGCTTTCCAAGCACACAAATCCTTTTTTAAAGCCCAAAACTTTGCATCTCCACAGGCATCAAAATGCAAGGCTCATTTGCATACATGTCACTGAACTCAATAACCGCACATCCTCATGGAGATCATGCAAGTGAAACCACACACAGCCCTTACATGCCAGAGCAAACTCACAGCAACCTGCTGTCAGTGAGAAAATACTTTCACGCCCTCCCCCCGCACAAGTTTCTGATCTCATCCTCAAAGACATGCAGTAAAGACATTGAGGAGACAAGCTGGGGAACTTTAATTCTTATATCTCGTAGCTACTGAACACCTGTGTCTCAGCAGAGATAGCAGGTTTATGGCTCTTGAGAGGTTTTCTGGTTCTTCACCTTGGCCAACCACTCTGTGTTGTTCAGGTGGTACACTAGCCTCATTAAAATTGAGCAAACTGTGCTTATTGTGCTGCTGAAGAAGGGCTTGTGTGCTTGAAAGCTTGTCTGTTTTTTCCAGCGAAACCAGCTGGTCTGCTAGAGGATGATTTCCTCTTCCTATGGACCTGGCCCTGCCTAAGTGTGCCCGTGAGCCAGTGCCACACTGTGCCGCAGTACCGGGTGTGGCGTTGGTTCCTCTGCCCCCCTCAGTGAGCTCGCTCTGCAGCGAGGTCTGGGTGGTGACATGGGCAGTGCTCCCCTGCTGCTGCTGCACCAGCACAACACCCACAGCCCCGAGGCTTCCTCTGGCTGCAGCGCCTGGTGGGAGCGCGGTGCTAAAGCGTAACTTCTTCTCTCTCCTGAAGGTCCATGTAAATTTGCTTCTGGTAGAAGCTCGGATGCAAGCCGAACTACTTTATGCTCTGAGAGCTATTACTCGGTATATGACCTGATGTCTCTGGCTGCCTGTCGACGTTGGAATGTTCTGCAGCTGCAGTATGGCAGAGGAAGATACGAAGCCTCAGGACCAACAGTAGCTATAAGTTAAGATGCCCATTGTGCCATAACTCCTTTAGTTTCAGCTATTTCCATGTTTGGAATATCATTGCTGCCACTGGGCAGCGAATGCTTGGCAGTTGACAGACAGGGTTGTGCGGAAGTGCTGCCTGCTCATGGTATTTTGGCTTTAGACAGCCCAGGACATTCTCAGAACTTGTGGCAATATAGCAAACGATAGATACATAGATCTTGTGTTAAGGCAAATACTGCGGGAGTCGGAGCGCGAAAAGAACTGGGACTTGATGACATTTGCTTTCCCTACGAGAATAATTTTAGAAAATCTTGATGCTGCTATTTGTGCAGGTGGGGTGAACAGACCCAGGCTGTTCCAGTTGAGCTAGAAGTGAAAGTGAGCACTGCTATTGTCTGAGCCTTTATTGTGTGTGGTTTCAAAAAAGCCTTGTTATTTAGATTCCCTGTTTAATCAAAACTAAACCTCTTCTGTCCACACTGATAATTTGAAAGATAGCAGTCAATTTTCTCAACTAGTTTAGCCTTAAAAACAGGATGTTTCTTCAGCATTATTTCGTGAGCTCCAAAGTGCAATGGTCTTCCTATGGAAAGAAGGGGACTGGAGTCCTCAGAGCTTCTTAGAGATCTACCTACACAAAGTGTCGAGTAGCTTCTTGTACTCTTTTTCACGGATGAACCAAGAAGGAGCTAGGACAAGGTGTGGGAATGTTGTTCTAGACTGCCAAACAGTCCTACTGTATTACATGCCCAACGCTGGTCTTAATGATTTTTGCAGTTGCTTAAATAACTAGGCTAAAAAACATCTATTTTTAGTAAATCAAAACGTGATTAAAATGCTGACATTTAATATACAGTGGTTTTGGAGAACACATGCATACTTTTGTATGAGTGTGAATTGCTTTTTAAATTTGTCAGTATTACTGGTATTTTTGAAATAAAGGTAACAACTTTTTCTCTTGGTGTTTATGTGTGGTTTAACTTTAAGCTTCTGTTCTTACTTGGTTCTAAGACCATTTAAAATGTTTGAAACAGTAACTGAGCAAACATACTTAAATCAGAAGCCATGAATTTTTTAACTGAGTCTAAAATGATGGGAGAAAAAGTAAAAAAACCTAGATCTAGAGCTTCACTAATACTGTAGCGGGAACACCTCTTCTGTATTGCTGATGTTTTCACCCATTTGGACAAAGCTCTTATGCACAAGGTGTAGTTCTTGGGGGTGTCTGGTGCAGGGCCAGGAGTTGGACTGGATCATGCTGATGGGTCCTTTCCAACTCAGCTGATTCTATGACTTTCTGTGATTCTATGGAATGGATTTTCCCAAGTGCACAAGCAGAATCAGTTTAATTTCTGTCCCCTCGCCTGGGTCTCAGCTCAGACTGGTTTCTCTTTCTACAGAACCTTCTGAGAACAGTTTTAAGTTTACAACCCAAGAAGCTAAAATATCTAAAAAGATCTAGGGGAGAAAGATTAATAAACTGTCAAAAATTGTGAGTAACAGGAAGCATCTGGTGCTTCCTCTTAACTGAAAATACAGGATTTTTAATGTTCCAAAAACAGAGCAAAACTTTCCTGTCGTAAGGGCATTGTAGAGCTGAGCTGTGCTTTTCCAGTCTGCAAACTGAGGTTCTGCAGCACTTGAGTCTCCTGGTGCTTTCTGAGGTCAAAGGTAGACATGAGTTTTTCCAAGAAACCTACACTGGCCATTTCCATCCTATGCTCTCCAGCCACATCCAAGTGCCCTCTCACTTCTCGAGCAGTAAACATTGCAGCATCTCTGTGTGTGAGTGGCTTCATCCGGTGACAGCTGCCATCAGAGCACAAGCCACAACCTGCAGGCAATCCTGACTCCCTGCCCAGTACTCCTGGGCAGCTCCAGCGGAGCTCCAGCCCGTGGCTGTGAAGTGCAGCAGCCTCTCATGTACCTCAGCTGCGGTGCTGGCAGCTCTCTGCAGGGGAGAGCAGGAATGGGCTCCTGCAGCTGCTGCACTGAGGCCCATGGCAGAGATACCCAAACAGTAAATGATGCCATAAGAACACACCTGAAAACGAGCATTCTGGGGCTGCTTCTTATTACCCACAGGTTTTTCTCCAGAGAAAGACAGAGGCTGGTGTAGCTCGACCAGAGGGGTGCTCAAGAGTCCTGTGCCACCCTCTCTTCTCAGTCCAGCTCCTCTGAATGTGCCTCTTCCTGAAGCAAAGTCCAGAGCTCACACACAGTGGCTGCCCCAGGATCCCCAGCTCGGCCCTGTGCTGCAGACACAGCGCTTCAGGCCCTTGGTTACAGTTTGATCAGTAATAACTGACATAATTAGTGTTGTATTTGAACAAATCTCAACTGCCCAAGCACCACCCTGACTTGAGCCAGCCATCAGTTTTCAGCTGCCTTCCGAAAGAGACTCAGCCCTTGTCAATTCTGATTAGTCCTGCTGACAGGGCTTGGCCACAGGGCCGTTTCCAGTGCCCCCACCCCGCCCTGCCCTGCACAGCCGGGTGTTTGTCTGCCTTGCTGTGACACAAATGCCAGGAAAATATGCCTCCAGCTCCTTCCCCACACGGACTACTTACCCATCATCCTTTCTTTAATACTCTCCCAAAGCAAATCCATTCTTTTCTCACAGAAACAAATGGGACATTGAAGCCATTTATCTTCCCTTCAACTTCAGCTAAAATTAAAATGGCAAAAGAAGGGATGATAATTGAGATATTTTTGAGCTGAGCAGAGCTGTTGTTGGAGCCAAACCACACTGAACTGCCAAGCACTTCTCTCCTGTGGATTGTAGTGACAGGCTCCCACCACGCAAGCTCGCAAAGCCACTCACCGCAGGGCTGAGCTTTGCTGGGCACAGTAACACCTGGAATGGAGCAAATTTTATCACTTTCACTGAAGTTTCCTCCTCACCACTCCCAAAACCTGGACCATGAAATCTCCCCTCCCCTGGTCCATAAAAGCAGAGATCTAAACTAGGAAAAAAGTCTTGCTGCCCTTCTACTATGGCTCTACTTCCCAGCCTCCTTGCTGCCTCTCCTCACCTGGAAGCAGAGGTCTGGGCACTACCAAAGGTACCGAGAATGGTGCCACTGAGGAAGCTCTGAATCGCTGCCTCCCAACAAACTGCTCCAGCCTCTCCCGGGACTGCCAGGCTGGAGCCGCTCCTGCTGCCCCAGGGGAGCAGGAGCCCAGCACCCCTGCACAACTGTTTATTCTCAGCAATCCGAGGTCAGGAAAGAGAAATGGGTCAGGTCTGTGAAGCTCGCTGTGGCCAACTGGGCTGTTAACACTTGAGGCCAGCCATGCGCCTGCTGAGCTAATCCATGGGCTACAAGTGGGGACTTCTACATGCTGGCAGGATGAAAACTGAGCAATGAACAAGCCAGCAGCAGTCAGGAGGAACAGGGAGAAAGAGGCCTGTTTTGGCCCCATGGATGGAGACACAGATTCATGGGAGACAGCTGACCAAGAAGTCTGAGAAGTAGAGGCACACAGGCCACTCCTGGGAGTGTGGGACCACCTGAAAGAAGGTAAAATCTTCTCTGACATCAGGGATATGGGTGTTTTGCCTTAAGATGTGAAGTCCCAATTCAGGAAAGACCAGCACAGCTGGACCTACATCCCACAAGCGTCAAGGCAGCAGCTGGGATAGCTGGGATGCCCTAGACCCTAGCCCCAGTGTCAGAAGGAAGGAGGATCTCCCAAGGAAAGGGGAGTGACTTTTCCCTGACCACCAACAGGGTGGTCTTCAGTTTGATATGAAGAGTGGAGCTCATGAAGGAACACAGGAAAATGCCCCAACAGCGCTGGGTTTACTCTGTCATGGAAGTTCCTTAAGGTAAAAGCGTGTCAGAGTCTGTAGGTGAGATGTGGCTCCTGTCACATAACATTCTTTTGGGCTGCGCAGCATTTTTGTACCACAGAGGTACAAGTACTCACTCATAACTTACCTTTTAAAAATTAGAAGTTCAGCAAATATTTTTGTTTCATTTTTCCAGTCAAGAAACGACACAATTACTAGACAAGTGACACTGAACAGCTGCTTCATCAGCTCAAGTATATTGTAAAAAGTAAACTACACATGACAAAAATTTCATACAAGCTCTTCAAAAGATAGCATCCAGTATGTAAACGCCAGGCTCTTCTGACTTCTTTTTTAAATAGTCATGCTGTCCCACAAGCTTACCATACAGCAATGTACAGGTATCTTAGAAATATACAACTTAAACCCCAAAAAACCACGACTGATTAAAATGGAGTGATAGGCTCAGCTGGAAGAGTGATGGCTTTGGATTCTGTGAAGAAGTTTTCCTGCCACAGGTTTGAACTCTCTTTCCCAATACACTCTTTGGCAGTCCTGTATATCTCTGTCAAGGCTGCACTCCAACTCTACCTCTTCATCTGTAATCAAGGAAAAAATCGTCATCAGTTCCAAATAAAAATATACTCAACTGCGTATTTTGTGACACATACAGCTTACCAGCTGTGTATGCTGATGGCTTAAAAACAACTGCACTTGAGATAAGTTACGCATCACTGTCTGAGGGTCTTAGATTTAATTGAAAATAAAGGATGGTAAGGTCAGTAAAACAGTGAAAATGGTACTGCAGGTTCTTTTACTCTCACACCTCACAGGTGTCTCTGAGACAAAAACTGTCTCTGAGATTGACCATTTACTGTGACTGTCAGTCTGGAAAGTACCCAGGGTTTAACATTACCCACAGCAATTGCGGAGGTAAGCAATCCGTTCAGCTAACTACAGCTATGTTTTTCCTGTCTCAAATTGCTCTGCTAACCAGGAGACTCTTTCAAACTCTATCTACTCTCACACTGAAGGAACCTGAACCACACTAGTTATTGTATTACTGATGCCCTCCCTTCCTTGCAAATTTCAAAAACAAAACAACAGGACAGTCTTTATTAAAGACAGTGTTAGGAATGAAAGGAAGTCATCACTCATTTTTCCCCCTCCATTTTGCTTGGCACTGGATGTGGCAAAGAGACAAACTCTTAGAAAAAATAGAAATCAGTCTGCAACTAGAAGCGTTGCCCTGAACCAGGAATCCACAAACACAACTGATAATGCTGAACAAATGTTTTCACACAGTCTAACAGAAGGGCGTTTGACAGCCTTTAGGCCATAAACAGACCTAAAATGAAGGTAGAATCCTGCTCCAAATGGGCAATACTTAACCTTTGGCCTACACTATGAAAAAGCACCAGATCCATGATGTGTTAAATAAGTAACTCTGTAAGGGAGCTTATTGCACGGTCACAGCAGGTAAAGGCAACTTGGGGCTTCAGGTACCCGTATTTTGAGTCAAACTTTGTGTAGAAAGGAGATGCTCCAACAGCACTTACTCCCATCCAAGAGCAGGCCAAGGTGCCTGTGCAGAGCAGATGGCCTGAGCTGGGACCGGTCTGAAGGAGGAAATGACATTCCTGTGTGTGGAGATGGGCTCCAGCTCATACAAAGTTACCAGCAACTGCAAACAGTACTTGGCTCCTGTGCCACTACACTGGAACTACCAAAATTAAAGAGAGGCTGATTGTGAGAGATTCCAAAAGGGGTTCAGCGTAAGGGGATGTCATTTAGAGTCCTTCTGTAATAAAATAAAGAGGAGAAGAACACCCATTCTTTCAAGAAGGATGTCGTATCTCTGCAGGAAGAAAACTTGTAATCACAGATAAAATCCAGCCTCGGACATCAAATCTGTATTTGATGATGCCATAGGATAATTTAAGTTGGAGAAAACCTCTGGAGCAGAGTCACCATGTATCATTTTGCTCTAGTCCATGCACTGTTGAGTACTGAACACCTTCTAGGACAGCAGCCTGTTCCAGTACTTAACCCCTGCCATGATGGAAATCTCTTATCCTAATGTTTAATTGGAATTTTGTCTTATTGCAACCTGTGCCCATTAGCTCTTGTCCTATCAATGGCACAGTAACCCAACATATCTAAAATCAATCTCAGCAGCAGAGAAGCCAGAGACCCTGAAGTGGAAAATAAGGGATTATGGGGTTTGTTTTCACAGAGAATTGCTTTGCCTACTCCTGTTTTTTTTTACCCAAATTAACTCTGTTCTAATACAGAGCGAGAGACATTTCTCCCTCTTATTAGACAGCTGTGCTCCCCAAAAGTCGACTGTATATTTATGGAATCACTGAGGTCAAAAATTCCAGCCTACAAGAACAAGGGTCAGAAGCAGTTCAAAGCTGAAGTGTTGAACTGCAACAGTAAATTTCCCAAAGCAGAACGTGAGTAACACTGTGGATCAGCGAGGATCAGTGTTCCGCAGGCAAGCTGTGCATCCTCAGATAATTTAATTTTCCCACGACTCTCCTCAAAAACCAGCAATATTGGGTCCTGGCCAAAGAGCATATGTGCTGGCTGCAAGCCCAGGAACAAGACAAACACACTGGGCCTGCATACTGTGGGGGAAACTGGCGACTGGAGAGCAGCCTCCTGCCGTCTGCAAGGGCTGCCCATCCCTGAAACACCGGCAAGGCAGGGGCTGGGAACCCTGGGAGCTCCTGTCATGTCAGAGTTCACACAGACTGAGATTCCAAAATAACCTCCTTGAATTGATAGTGGAGGTAAAAGCACAAGAAAAAGTCTGGAGAGAGAGGGAGAAAAGAGATTTTGGTGAAAGACCAAACAGAAGACCGTTCCCAAGACAGAAGCTCATCTCCACTGCTGCTCGTGGGCCAAGGCAAAGCTGCTGCCAGAGGCCTGGGAACAGCAACCTCCAGAAGCCCTGAGCCAGCACAGTGACATGAAACTCAAGAGCAGCTGAAAGACGGTGAATGACAAGTGCCGTTGGAAAGCAGGGCCGCTGCATCCCAGGCTGCTGGGATCAGGCAGGGAAAAAGAACAAATAGTGCCCTTTGCCCTTTCTCTTGGGCAAAACATCTTTTCAGGCCATTTCCATTCCCTTTTGGCTTCCTCCTATCTTTTGCCATCTTGTGCCAGATAGGGGAGGGAAAAATAAAGGGGAGGAGGCCAAGCACAGCAGGTGAAGTGAGGTGTCTGCTGTGCCATGCTCCACTTTTTCCGCTTCCTGAGGGTGTGCTGACGCTCAAGTACAGTTCGCTGGCTGTCAGCAGTTGCCTCCTGCTTCCTGAACGATAGAATCAGAGCAATGACGGTTCAAGGCTGTTCCTGGACACAATGGGAGGAGGAAGATAGAGGACAATATTAACCAGCTGCTATTACTAAGATTTGTTGGCTCTCTGCACACAGAGGAACCAGATCCAATGAGTAAGATGTGCTTTTTCTACAGTTCCTCTTCTGACTACAGTGTGAAGAACGACCGGCGTCCTGATTTAATTCCAACCTACTCCTAATTAATTACCATTACAGCTGCATTACAATCACAATTGTAACTGCACTTGCATTTGTACATGAACTTCCAGTTCATGAAAGTTATTCAATGAGAGTTACAATTGCTATCCAGCCTGGACTCTGCAGTCAAATCAATTGCTTCAATAAGCAATGTCAAATGCAGAGGAAAAAATAAGCACGTATTTGCTAAAAGAAAGATATATATCCCTCACTGTGTGCCAGAAAACTCAAGCATGATTGTGGCTGTAAAGTTGGCAGGTCTCTTACAGAATGTTAAAAAGTGCAGTAATAACCTTGAAACACTGCTATTTTCAGACAGATAGAACTACTGCACACATAAGATACAGTCCACCATACCAAGGAATGTAATACAAGGAACTATTACAACAGCGAATATCAGTAATTCTGCTGGAACTGGAAAAAAGTCCTCACAAATCCACCTGCTTTTCTGATTGTCCACAACAAAAGAGACCATGAGATTTCATGTTCTGTCTGGGTAATACAGTAAGTATACATCTTTAATAAATTTCCAATTAAAACCATATCAAACATAGTTTCCTTCAATTTAATTTATATTCTACAGATATACTTTTTAAAGATAATTGCAAGTGACCTACCCAAAATAAAACCATAAGCAAAGCAGTGCTCAAAAAATGGAGGAGGAAAACTACATATACTGACTACAGGACTATTACACAGCCACTAAACTGTAAAATTTGAAGCGAAAGTAAATGCCCAGATGAAAAGATCCCACTGGGCAAGCAAATCAGGGTCCCAACATTCACCTTTCAGCCTTTGTGGAGCAATGAGCACACCCTTCCTGGCTTTAGAGAGCAGATGAGAAACTGTCAGGATGTTGTCCTTGCCCGCAAGGAGACCAGGGAGAAAAGAAGGGTGGGCAGGCAGCAAGGCCAGCCTGCTGCACCCCAGAAATGCCACGATCCCCAGGGGCCCGGTGTGTGCTGCACAGGGACCACTGTGCTGCTGGACAGTCCTCACTGAAACCTGCAAGACAGACTTCCCACCCAAACTAACCCTGCTTTGATTTTGCTTCTTCCGTTTCTTTTATTGAGGAAAAGAGACCAAGACTAGGAGTCTCACCTAGAAGTGCTGTGAGCAGCACCAGCAGCGTGTCGGTGTCTCCTCCGAAGCAGGAGGCCGCGCTCGTGATGTCCTCGCTGTAGTTCCACAGGGTTTTGCAGATCAAACACGAGAGCTGCCAGTCTGCTGGCCCAAAGTCTTGTAAGCAGTCAACTAACCTGTCAGTACCAAACAAAACCAGTCGTTTGTTCCATGGAATTTTCTCCTGAGCTCTTCAAAATCTGGCAGTGTAGAAATGTAAGCAAGCTCCATGGAAGTTTGCAGGAAAATTCTACATTAATTTACTTCAGATGCTGCTTTTCTTCCTCAGTAACTTCCCCCTTTCCATTTAGTGTAGTTCCCCAACAATGTGAAATTGCCTTTTGTCTACACGTGTGTGTGTGTGCCTGCCTGCAGCTGCCCAGCCCCTGTAACTTTCTAACCCAACTGACCAATTTCACTCACATACTTTGCAAATGTGACTATTTCAAAGACACTAAAATTCTATCAAATTTCATTACAATCTGTGACTATCCCAAATCTTTGGCTACCACTAAAGCAGAAATTGCAATTCAAGCCAAACTTTATCAGGGCCCAACGATTCATCTGGAAAAGGTGGTAGGAATGCAGAAAAAGCTTCAGTCAGAATATCCATCTTACTACACATCAGATGATTTCACAAAAAAAAACCAAATCCAAAGGACTTTGCTACTTCCATGATCAAAGAATTACCTTTGACTCTGCAAAGTCTCACAATTTTGCAGATCTCACCCATTCTTGTATTTCCTCAGCTTGTATTCCCAAGGGACTCCTCTCAGAAATGCCTGTTTTATTAAGGACCACGAGGTTCCAGACCTTTGCCCCCTCTCCCTTACTTGCAGACACCAAATGCAGGCTGGATCCTAAACAGGACTCTGAAATGAAGCTGTAACTTTTCTGCCTGCACCAGCTTACATACACTAGCTATCCAGAGTTCCCATTTCCAAACTGCAGTGCTCCCAGGTCCCGGGGCTGCAGAAGTAAACATTTTCCACCTGCTGTCCCTGGTGACCTCTCCAATAGTAATCCTCCATTGCTGTTCTCTTCTTCAGCCTTAGGGCCCCCTCCTTCCCTCACTTCTCCACAGAGAGAATTCTAATGTGGTGAACAGTAAAGAATAACAACTATATTCAGGTATGGCTGAAAATAACAGTCATTGAAGACCACCCAAAAACAGGTTTGCTTTTTTTGTCCTCTCTGAAGGCAGTCATTGTTAAACAACACGAGGCATCTAATGAAAAGCCAAAAGAATGTGCGCTAATTTTTTAAAGTTTAACTCTCTGATAAGACTAATTCCCTATTTTCCTAGGGCCACTATATATTGGTACAATAACCTCAATTCCAAAAATCCATAGAGCTGGTTTGGCACAGTCAGGATGATCTCCTTAACAATCATTTCCAAATTCCCTAGATTCATTCCATGCTGTTACTGTTTTTCGTTCTTTCCCTCACAAATTTTCAGACCCAGTATAGAAAATTCTGAATTTATATGATTCTATAGGTTACAGAATATTCTATATAATAGAAATTTCTCTCATTTATTATTCAATCTGCCAGCAACTTATTTTTATTCTCCCTTTCCAGCTTTATATTGCAAGTTAACCGGAACATGGGAAGGAAGGACGAGAAGACTATGTATTGTTTGCAGTGTATAAAAAAGTAATTATATGATGTATGAACAGGAAAGCATTTCAAAGTGAGGTATATTGTTTCATAACTGTGGGCTGTACCAACTGCTTTACAGGTACAGGAACACGATCTTTCATGTTGCTCCAATTAAGCTGGATCCGCTATTATCTGAACATCAAAGCCACAAGTGTTGCATCCACAGTGGTTTTCCAAGGTCTAATATCCCTTACAATGTTAGTGCCTTCAACCTGAACTCCCGGAGAGAGGAGACCCGGGAGCTGCTCTCTGCCCAGCACGGCTACATCAGGTAGTTTTCCCTACAGCACCAAGTGGTTACAAAAGTTGCAAGGGACCATGTGGGATACCCCTTCCCGAAGTACCTTCACACTTGCACCAGATACGCACTGACCCTGCTGTTAACCTTAGCCCACCTAGGATCCACTCAAGCTGAGCACAAGCAGCTGCTGCAAAGCCACGCCTTAGCTGCTTTCTTCTATGGTGCTCTCTGCTGTGTACGTCATGGAGGGTATTTGGGAGGTTACTCTGTGGGGTTTGGCTCATGTGAAAGGCTTGTTCTCAAAAGAACCTTAGATGCCAAGTATCTGCTATGCTGGCATCTTTATTACAAGCTACTGGCCCCAGTAAAAAAGAATCCAATTGAAACTTTTTGGCCAAACTACTCAAAATTGCCTTTTCTCAAGCACAATCAGGAACTTACTTTCCAATTCCTCCTTCTTCCATCAGAAAAGCTCGTTTGTTCTTATCTACTGTGAGATTGAGCAGAACTCCACAGGCAGGGAAACAGACCTCTCGGTTCTTGGAATCGAGCAAAGCAATTATGAACTTGTATACTGGATTGTAAAGAAGGAAACAATATTAACTAGGATGATGGATTTACCATACAAGTGGCATTACAACACACTTACTTGAAAGCAGTCAAATGCAGGATACCCTATCCAAAAATTCACCCTTGTAGCATATTACTGTGACATTTGGAGAGGAGGCACATGAGAGAGTAACATCATGCTGAACACCCAGTTTCCTTCAAAACAACAAACCAGAAATTCTAGTAATAAAAATACACCAAACAAAATGTGAAAATCCCACCAGAAGAGGCTAAGTTGACCAAACTGAATTGCAGTTTATTTCTGGAAAGTATCATCCCCCTTTCAATCCCAGAGTCAGCAGAAACTGCAAGGATTTGGCATCTGGCACTCAGAGGGGGAAGTTCTTTCCCCTGTGAGTGCAGGGTTGCCCCAGACTGCACCAAGTCCAGCTGGAAGTGCAGCAGCCTGGGGCTCCCGTGGGAGCCAGGCACGGGCGCGCAGCGTCCCGCAGCACCTGCTGGCACTGACTCCGGAGCTGTGGAGCCAAGCCCAGCCAGGCAGCCAGGCTGGCCTCACTGAGAGGAAGCCTCTCAGCAACTCCTGAGCTTGGCACACTGACACCAGAGTCTCTCCTAGCTGGAAAATTTAGTCCTTTGACTGAGACTGTTCACCAGCAACCAGCCACTAAGGGTCACTTCTCCATTCTCCTCCGAATATGATGATGTGCCACCCTTGAAATTAAGGGCTGCATACTGTGGCAAGATCACCTCACTTTCAGCACCAACAGGCAGACCAAAAAAAAAAAATTTTACAGTGAACTGGTGTCGAAGATGATGACACACCTTCTGTGGATAACAAGGAGTTGCCATTTTTCCCAAAGCTCTTTAGATACCCAAAGCAAAAGGACTTGAGAAGACTTGTATCCTACTTCACCCCGAGGCAAATAGGAGGTCTTTGCTGAGGCAGTCAAACATCCTAGCTGCATGTCACAAAGTGCTAACAAGCTGTCGAATATGAGAATCAAAAATCTGAGATTATGAACCTAAATGAGAATTTAGTTGTATTTTCATTTTATATCATATCACTACTAACCTGCAGGACCTGAAAAGCTATTTGAGTAAAGGGAAATTTCAAATTTGAAACTTCAGAAAAAACAGAGATTTTGTAGTATTTACCTTTGTGAAAGTACCACGGCATATTTTTTCCTACTCCAATATTTCCATTTTAATGAAACTGAAATAAAATGGTGTTTATAATGACTATTATTGGATTCTAATGTTTGCCTAATTTGCAAAACATCAGGGAAGATTGCTTCTACCCTTTAACTGAGACAGCTTATTAACAATCTTTTCTTTTTAGAACCATGGACATTTAAAAATAGAACTCCTACAAATGCAAAAGTAACTCACTCTTTTTCCGCATGATGAAGTCACGGATCTCATGATGCTGGGAAAGATTGCCAAAGACTCTGACAGCCTCCACAACTGCATCCATATTGTCACTCATTAACAGCTTTAAAAGCACTATTGGTTTGCAGAGAAATTAAATAAAAATAATTCCTTGTAAATCACAAATACATGGTTGTTTTTTTATCAGTAAGTATTAGAATGCAAACAGCGATAAATGTAATAAATGGGAGCTGTTGCCTGTCTGTCTGGTGGCAGCAAAGGGGGTGAGCTGATGGTAGAACAAGAATGAAATTGTGTACGGCTTTGAAGATAAAGAGCTCCAATATGGGACTAAATGCAAAGGAACAAACAAGGAGTTATGGAAACAGTCTAAGCACAGTTGTAATAATGGGAGCCAGTTTTGCTGTGCAGTTTTGAGTGGGCTCATGTGAAAATCCAGGAAGACATAATTTAAAAAATGTTGTAATATATAAGAGAATTGATTTAGATCCTGAACAGATGGTCTTATGGTGGGATGTCTCCTAAAGCTCAAATTATTTTCTGACATTAGCTCTGTTTTCTCTCAGTGCTGCTATAACAAGCAAACACATTTGCTCTGAACAGCTACTTAATATTGTCCCAATCTGAAGCATTCACTTCCTTGCTGCTTTCCTGCTCAGTAGTTTCACCTATGATCAGTGTGTACTTTGGCAGTAGGAATGAGACCTTCAGCAGTTCCTAGGAAGAGCTACCATCATGGAGGATTTTGGTGCACAGCAGAGGAGTGATGTTACAGAAGTTACATTTATCAGTCTTTGAGTACGAAGCAAAGCACTGAAATCCGTCCATCACACAGAGGATTCAAGTAAGTCAAACCCTTAACCCTTCATACAACAGAAGAGAGAAAAAAATATAGAAAGGAGGTTGGCTTCGTTCCCATTACTTTTGCCTCTGGATGTTGCAAGACTGAACACACCTTGAACTTGTCTTAAAGAGGCATTTGAAGGGATTTTGTCCACCACTTGTATCAACCAGCAAGTATTCTCAAAATGTCTGCTGGAGCAGAAAGCCTGCTGGTCTTCCACCAAAAGGTTTCCTCTTTCCTCAGTTCAGGAAGGTGATGGAACTAGTTCCACATGCCAACAAATGGGACAGGAGGAAGTAATTTGTTTCCACACTTTTCCAACCAGCAACAAGAGGCAGCTGGCTTATAGGTGATAAAATGAGTCGTGACAGAACAGCAGAGCTGTTACCTAGAGAGAACATGATGTCTACCAGCCCAGGCACTGGGCTGACAGCCAGGATAATCTTTTCCTATTCTTCAGTCTACCCGTTGTGCGAAATTCAGGTTCTGTCTCTCCCCAGTGTCCTGTCTATTTGGACAGAAAGATGTGCAAGACACAGCCTCTCTACCTGTTGTACAACATTAACACAGTAGTCCCAGAAGTCAGTGCAGTTCCTACACATAACTGATGGTTGTCCATAATGTCAGAGGGGAGACAATCACACAATACAATATTGCCAATGGATTTACAAGCCAGAAGCAGACAGAAATCAAATTTTGCAGGTATAGAAAGTAAGAAGAAGGAAAAAACCTTCTTGCCATAGCGTGATTAGAAGGAAAAAGCAACATGATTATTTTTGCTCGGGTATATGGATTCTGAACAAATATAGCAAAAACTGCTGAACAGACAACAACGCAGCAAATTCCTCTGTGGAGGAAAAGAAGGAGTTTTGTGAACAACCCAACTGTTTTCATATAAGTCATAGTGTTATTTTCCAAAAGAATGGGAAATCTTTATTGAAAGAATCTAGCCCTATGAACTTTATACTCCTGCAATATAATACCACAAAATGTTATCAGTGTCTTTACTTTCTGTTGTGTCAAAATGTTTCTGCTTTCTAAAAGCTATATGAAATTATTAGTTTAAAAGTCCTTACTTTCAGCAATGTGTAGCTTCTTGTCTTGAACTGCAGAATTCTTCACTTGGTAGTAGGACAAATTGTTGATTGTTGTTGCAGCATTGATGACCAACTCTTCACAGACATTGACTGACTTGTATTCTGCGTAAAAAAACCCCAAAACATATGCATATGGACATACATGCACACGTGTCTAATTTTGCAGCGCATTAGATCCCAGAAGCAAACTGAGTAATAGTTTACATGGCCACTACTACAGTCAGCCCTTCTGTTGTTCAGGAACGTGGCAGAAGCTAACGTGATCCAAAAATGGCAATACAAAACCACTCTTTCCCACTATTAATTTACAGAAATCATTGTGACTCAGGCAACACGGTTTAAAATTTAGTTAGTTAAGACATTTTACAAATCCTGTTTGCTGTTTTACGATGGCACTGAGGAGAGTCTGCACGCAGAAACAGGGCTGTGTGATAGACATGGAGAAATGCCAAGGACTATTGTACTGAACTGTCAGGTATCTAGGAAAAAAAAATGGAAAAAATCCTTCAACAATATTCAAAAGATTTTTCTCTTAGAGTTCCTGACAGAACATTAACCTGTGTGAAAGTCTGAAAGACTTACTCGTCTGAGGTCTCTGGTCTCAGAGGCCAAGAGTGAAGGAAATAAAAGAGGGTAAGTTCATAGGGAGACAGAATATTTTGTAGTAAACTGACTGATAGAGTGCTCAAGAAGAGGGGACAGTGGCAGAGAGAAGCTTTGAAGGTCAAAAGCACTTACACAATCATTAAGACATTAAGACAGTTTCAACCCATGAGACAGAACCAAGCTGTGAGTCTGACTTGTCTCATCCCCCATGACTGGTAAGACAGTGTACAATCAGGTTGCTTATCTTAACATAATATTTAATGTTCTCATTACACAGTAAAATATACTGAGCTGTTTAAGATGTATCTTGTCACAACTAAACTCTGTTATGGGAAGAACAGATCAGCCCTGGTCTGTGATTAGATTTTCAAGGGGATCAGTAAGTGGTAAAGGAACTGCAGTCCTAATCCTCCCTTTGGAGGGAGACACTCTCTTCAATCTGAAAGAGGAAAAAAGGCTGGAAAACTGAAAAAGAAGAAAAAAGTAAGAGAAAATTCTTTGAAGAGGCTGAAAGTTATGGGTGCAGAGAACAGAAAGAATACTTAATCCAAACCAGTCACCAAAAATGTAAACCTTAAAAAAACAAACCACCACCAAACACATCTCTATAGCACCTGATAAGAACAAACTTTCCTTATAAATTAACTCTCAGTGAGATGTGTTTAAAATAAAATTTGTTTTCTTATCTTTAATGATCCTATCTGCAAATCTGATCACTGAATTAAAGACTTCTACATCATCTTCCCTGGTACTGACTTCTCAGTGTCTAAGTAGCAATGCTTCCACTGTCTCAAGTAGGCCTTCTACATGAAATAGTTTATGACTATCAGCCAATTGACTCTGAGGTTTTTTTTGCAATGGAAATTCCTAAACTCTCCTTACGGGCTGAACAAAGATAACTAACACAACATCAATTTTATTACCTAGTACTGTAACAAGTAATCCTACAACAGGATGGGCAGCTGCCAGAGCTGCTCCTACGCTAGGGTGAATGGAAAGGTTGGCCAGCACTCTTATCAGTTTTATCAGAACATCTTCTGCTTCTGAAGGATACTGGAGGTGGTTTTTTCCTTTTCCTTTTCTACCATGGTACCATGTCCGTGCATTCAAATCGAGTTCATAGTATGTTTGGAATAATGATGTCAAGGTGTTAACACTTTCTTTTTCTTTAAAAAACTGCTCCCGCGACTGGTCATTCTCTGCTGTTAAATTGCCAAGAATGAAGACAATACGGACAACCAAATCCTGCAGAAAAATAAATAAACAAACCATGTTACACGGAAAACATCAGAAGGTGGTAGCTGCTTAAAAAGAAGATAATACTTCATTTGCTTCCCAATTCACATAATGGCACATTCAGAACAACTCAAGAAATGCCAAACACAACAACTAGAAATAATTTTTTAGGCTACCAATTTTCATAACTCGATTTACAGAAGAAATCAAAAACATCTGACAGAACTAGTATAGCACTGGAGTAATTACTAATGGGATATACTTAGTACAGGTCATCTATTTTTACCAAGCCCACAGTAATCTTAAAACGTCTTAAAACCATACTTTATATAACTAGAATAATCATATGGGCCAGAATTTACTAATCTTTCAAGTAAGCAACTGTCAGCTGTGATGGGCAGAGACAACAACTTTTCCTTTTCTAGGCCTGGTAATCATTGTAGAGGTTAAAACTCCTTCCCCTTGATTTGCTACTGTTAAATCCAAATTAGGTTTCATTCATTTTGTTGTTCATTCCAATTGCTTACAGATAGCTGAATTATTTGTTCCAGATTTTTACCAGAAATATAATCTAAATTTACTAGTTTTTCATTCCCCAGTTCTTCAGCTTTCTCCTTTTAAAAACAGGCACCCTACAACCTTGCAATTCTTCATAACTTCTTAAGAATCCCAGAGACTGAGATCTCCTTTTCATCCTTTTGTAAACACCAAAAGGTAAATTTCCTCAGCTGGTTTGATGACAATAAATATGCCTCAGCTTGTTTTTTAGTGATAAAAGAATCCAGGCTGAAGTAGAGATCATTCATTTGGTAATACATAACCCTTTCAGAAAAAGAAGCAAAAAAAAAAGGGCATTTCACACTTCACTATTCACAGTGGTATCTGTCAGTAATGCTCACCTTCTTCTGAACACCAGAGCAATTATTTTCTTGTTGTCTTCTCACTGTACTATAAAAAGTTTTGTTTCTTTTTACGTCCCTTTGTAGTTGCACCTCATGTTGTGCTCTGTTGGGGTTTTTTTCTTCTGATTTTATATGCTCTTCCTACCCTTTTATTTTTATCACTGCTGAATGCAACCTACTTTCTATTTTTGTAAGGTACCTTGGGATCTCACGATTGAACCAAGTTGCTCTCCTAAAGCACTTTCTAGGCTGACCTTCATTTCGTACATACTGACATACAGCCTTTTTGTGACAAGACTAGTGGATCCTAACTGAATGGCATTCAACAACATCCCCATCGTTTTCTTACCCACCAGTATGTGACAACCAAAAAATAAATTCTGAAAGTCTAAAGTAACTCAAGTTTGAGCTACTTAAAACATTTCCCTCTCTCACTTGCATCAAAACCTACTCATTTTAAAAGAAGTCTGTAGCTTTATCTTAATGGTGCAGGTAAAGCACCAGCATTTCTTCAAGTCCATGAGAACCATCTACCCTTAGCTGCTAACCTGCTGTACTTGCACTAACCTGGGATTTTGCTGAACAATTCATATGCTGTTTTTCTTCAAATATCATAATTATATTTACACATACTCTAACCCTCTCTGGTATTAGTAACACAAGTTAACCAGGCACAGTCTAACTTGTTAAAGTATAAATGCTAATACTGAAGGAAAAAAGACACTTAGGCAGCAACTCCTTCTTTGACACACGCCTTCATCAGTAAGTTTCAGGTCTTAAGCCTCTGCCACAAGACACTGGCAATAACATCCTCTCAGGAAGATGAGTGCTATGCCTGAACATGAGACGCAGCAGTCTCCTAAGTGAGGAAATGGTTTTCACATCCATGTATTTAATAATATCACTCTGTAGGACCCACTTCGACTTTTTTTTTTAACTAGACATCATATCTTTGTTAGGATCTAAATGTCATCAAGATAATTTTTTATGAATATTCTTACTGACTAACCACTAAGAGCTTTTCACCTTTGCTGGCACAACACCCAACTCACAAAGGCTGTAAAAATTTGAAACAAACAACTGATGAATCAGAAGAGAGAACTGAAAAAAGCAGGCAGTCTAGTTTGACTCGTTTATATTGACTTTCTAATTTTGGTCAAAATGGTATCAGCCCAGCAACAGCTCTACCCAATCAGGAAACAGACAAACAGGTACCACACAGCAATCAACTGATATTTTGAGAAGTGTGATCTCAGCTGTGCTTTCCACCTACAGTCCAGCAAAACAAACCTATAAAATACTTCTTTTTTAGCTAAGCACATCCGGCTTTAATAGAATAGTACCGAAGTTTCATTATCTTCCAGTGAAAATTTCACTAGCAAAGTCAAAGAGGAAAGCTGTACAGCTTCTCCCGAGTAGTACAATGCTCAAGGATCTGTATTATTTTTGGCTATATTTCTTTAAATGCTCATGGATAAGGACTGCAAGAGTAATAAACACCATCTTAGATCGGCTGTGTAAAAAATACATGCAAAGCTACACCATATTTTGAAACTGCTTGCAAGACTAAACTTGTGCAAGGCCCATGGGCCTTTTTGTATGTAGCAAAAAATCAATGTAATAAATGAGATTACTGTGCATTTCCACATGTTTGGAGTATTAATAGCATATGGAATTTCAGACATTCTTTCACACTTACAGAAAAATTACATTTATCAGATCAACATATAATATGGAAGTTTTAAAATGTATTGCACTAAAGACAAACTAGATTAAAGATAGGAATTACACTCAGTTATTTCATCTTTTTATGGTGAGGCATTCACGTGAGACATGATGAACGAGAGTGTACTCAAACCTGACTGGAAGGCTATATACAAGCGCACACAGCTTCACTTACACAAATAAATTTGAACAAACAAATCAAGAAAAGCTTGAGAAGATGTTTTTCTTTGCTTCCTATCCATGAAGAAACTGTGATATTTTAGGTTTTGAGGTGGTAATGGCACCACATACTCCATCGGCATTTAACTCTTATTCTTCCAGCAACTGAAACATAAACATTTGATCATCACGGATACGAAAGATTTCTTTGCTTATCTACTTCTAAAATTCACTTCCTTGCACTGCCCTAGTAGCAAAGGTACCCCATGTACCTGCTGAGTCACAGAACCTGACAACAGTTTATCTTGGCAATTAAAGTACACCTGCCTTTCAGGGTAAGCATGATGAGCACAGGTACAGACTGTACAGGCTTACTCATCAGTAGGGAAGCAAATTAGGTCAGTAGTTTCTAAGTAAAACAGGAGCAATAAGGAAAGACAGTCCAACCTAGAACCTGTGAACACTGGCCAAGTACCTGTTGTTAATTTATTTGGTGTCTGGGCCCTCAGAATGAGTGCGATAGCACAAAACGAAAGGTCAGATGCCAGCGGCTGAGTTCCTGTTGAATCATCAGCTGTAAACGAAATCTGCTTTCCATGTTACACAAATTTCAGTGGATTTAGTCAAAATTCTACCACCTGCCCCGCTTCTCATTCAAATCTAATTTACACTTCCCTTCCAAATTTGTATTTCTGCTTTATTATGCACCTTGGAAAGAAAATTTGGGAGTTTTCTTTGCAGGGTCTGATAGTCTACTTATAGGCAAAATTACTGTAGTTATACCAATCTGGAGCTAATCTCTTCCAAATACAGTAAAGATTCATCTTGAAGTGACATTCTAGCTATGAAAATTTCTTTTCAAAGCCAGAAATGATAGCTGTCACAACATGAAACTCAATTTAAAGAATAAAAAAAGGGGGAGAGGGCAGTGGTATAGAACACCCTGGAAGTATCAAAAGCAAATCGAGAACCTCTTGACTGAGGAATGTGAAATAAGGAGCAGAGAGAAGTTTTGCCACAGTGACAGCAGGGAGTACTTCGTCAGTAAAGAGAACCTCCTTCCCCCCCAAATATTAATGCATTTGAGGAGAAGGAGAGACCATTAGTAAAATGTAATTATACTTCCATGTATCCAGACACCAGGACCCTACCCAGCAATTTCTACATCCCAAATTCTGATCTGTTCAGCTAAACTTTTCAGGAAAAGGTTCATTTGCACTTAGCGACTTTCAGCAATCAAGAACTTGTGCTTAGGTTTGTTTGTGGACACCTGAAGACCTGCGAAAGGTAAAGAAGAAAAGCAAGCACACTGTCACCAGAACAATATTTGATGAAAAGCTGTGTAGGCTCTCTAAAAAAAAGTATTTCAGAAATTAAATTAATTGAAAAAAAAGAGTTGAAAACCATATCCTCCATGGTAATGCTCCAATGACTGCTGATCTCTCTGCTTAAAATCTTTATTCTTATTACTAGCTTAAATCTGTATAGCTTTAGCCCCCATTTCTTATCAGCTCTTATTTTTTCTAGATTAAAGACTGGTCTACTAACAGAAATGTCTTCCTTGTGCAGATTCTATTAATAGGCAGCTTGCTAATGGTCTG
This sequence comes from Callaeas wilsoni, assembly GCA_013398955.1. Classification (NCBI taxonomy): domain Eukaryota; kingdom Metazoa; phylum Chordata; class Aves; order Passeriformes; family Callaeidae; genus Callaeas; species Callaeas wilsoni. The sequence continues at coordinate 36,624 of VWPU01006532.1, forward strand.
ACCTTTGTCATGGATAAATTAATTTCCTTGGGGGATTTTAACTCTAATAATTCTTTTAGCTTTTTTCAGAAGTGTTCCCAAGCTTTCAGCACCGTTTAGAAAAATTAAATCAAAAACTACAACAACATATTTTAGTAACAGTGTGTCTCACCAAGCAGCAGTATCTTATTATTATTTGATATTTCACTGTTTACCTATCTAGTAATTACATACATTCACTTGTATCTTTTGATACACCAGAACAGCAGGTTTCTATATGATACATGCCAATGAAGACTGGTTCATTACAACCTCTGAACACTGTATTTCTGATAATTTTATACTCAGTGTACATATCACATATTCTGCATTTCTTGTAACATTTTTGCTTTTTCTTTCAGACAAAAAAAAAGAAAAAAAGAAAAAAAATCACAACTGAAGCATTAGGAAAATGCACATACACTTATCAGCTCAGCACACTGTCAGAAATCATACTGTAGGGAAAGAGTGACCTTCTGTAGTTATTCACATTTACCAGCAGGGAAATTCCTTCAGAGTTGTCGGAATATCTATCCTAGAATTGCTACTTCCTTCTTCAAAAAAAAAAGCAAATTCAGAGAGAATGATTGATCAGTTATGAATATGCAAGTACACATACAAAACACAGGAGAAAAATCTTGTATTTTTTGCTCTTTAATGATCAACTACTTTAATAATCAATTACTTCAATGACCGATTCTCTTTCTTTACTTGTCCTAGGCACTATTATAATGTCGGGCTACACTGAGGAGGAATACAACTGAAAATATGTACTAGTAAATGTAGGAGAAAAGAATCACGTTATCGATGCAAGTTCTTGACGAGCATTTCAGCAGAGTAGTGGCATAAACAGCACTCAATCTCCTTTCCATTCAGTTTCTTTCCTCTCCCACCTTGCTGCCTCAGTATTTGTGATCAAGGAAGCATCTGTGTGGCTGTTCAACAAACTAGACAGGAACGCAATGCAGATGATAACCAGGAAAGGACTGGGGTTCTTTTTTTCAGTTGTAGGGTTATTGGAAGCTGGGTCAGTTCTCTGACATGATGTATGGTGCTGTCACACAAACAACTGTCCTCAGCCCAAATAAGAGATGGCACAGAGGAAAAAGTGCGTAACCAAAACACAAAGAACACTTGGGTCAGCACTGATAATCATTTATTTAGAGGCAAGCAGTAGACATAGGGACACACCATCGCCCCCCAATAACAGTGTTAATAAAAAACCCCTCTGGTATCTCAGAAGACTGTGATGTCACTGAGCAGAATACCAACAACACTCCCAAAGTATTTAGAAGGCAAACGTGTCCTGGAACTAAACACAGGTGCAGCACTACACTATATAGGGAATAGCCTGTGGTTGCTTTTGGGCATTAAACGACTTATGTTATATATGACTGATGGAAACAGACAGATGGTGGGCTCCTGGGAGCTCATCACAGAGTTATCCATAAACCAATCAAAACACCAGCCAGAAAGAGCAGCCACTGCATGCAGATAAGCCTTTGCCTAATCAATAAAGCCAGAAAAGTAGAAAAATTCCTTCCAGTTAGAGGCTTCACCTGTGACAACCTTCCCCACAGCAGGACTCCTAAGAGCAAAAAGGACATTTAACAGCCCTGAAACAAGGGGTTTTTTCTTTGGGGGAGACCAGAGCAAGTCTCACAAGCAAAAGCCTGCTTTCTCACAGAAGACAATAAGCGGATTTGGGAGCCACTACCTGGTAGAGGCATTTGGGAAGGAAGCTGGGCAGACCCAGGCACAGCGAACCTGATTTATGTGGACATGTCCTTAGAGAGGATGACATGGCAACCTCTCTTCATTCAATAAATTGTTTCTGACAAACTGATTGCTAAATCAACCAGGTAAAGCAGTGTGCAAATTATAACTGAAAATGAGTTCTAGCAGTTCTAGCTGATGCAAGAGATGCAAAAATAATAACAAATCTTTTTAAACATATCAGGACTGGGAAGTTTGCCAGAATCTGCAGAACTAATTGATGATTAGGATAAAACAGGAGCACTGAGAGAAGAAAATGTCATTGCAGAGAGGCTCAGTGACTTCTTTGCATTGATTCATGCCCACTCTGGAAGCAACTGAGAGATCTCAATGCTACAGCATTCTCCAGGGAAAGCTCATCAGAGCCATCTGTCCAAAACTGAAGCGATCACAAACAACTTTAAGGAACAAATTGACAAAACAAAGTGCAACCAACCACCAGGACTGGATAATTATCCAACAGTTCTAAAAGAACTAATTAATTAAATAGCTTAATTACTAACAGCACTATTCAACCTCCTAAAACTGTTACAAACATGAAAAGATTCCAAGTGAGAATCAAGTCTGGTGTCTGGACCAGATAAATTAGTAGAGACCACAAAAAAAAGAACAAAAAAATGAGTGGACAGCCAGATAAACACAATCAGCTTTAGGACTTCTAATTTCTGACTACACAATTACTGAGTTCTTTGAAGGGATTAACAAAAATGCATAAAAAAGACCCATCTGATATCACTCGTGACTTTCCAGGAGACTTTTAACAACATCACTCACCAAAACCCTAGTGAAATTAAGGAGTCATGCTGTAAGGGAGAATGTCTTGGTATACATAAATGATTAGAGGACGTAAAACAGAGTAAATTAGCAGTTCCTGCAATGGTGGAAAATGACCAGTGGAATTCCCAAGGTTTTGTGCTGGGATCTGTTGTGTTCAATTTGTCCATAAACACAGAAAATGGGCAGCAGCAGTGATATGGAAGAATGTACTGGTTTCACTATGATATTCAAAGCACCAAAGATGAAGGCTGACTGAAGAGCAGAAAAAGAATTGTAGTCAGTTGGTAATAAAACAGCAGATCAAATTTAAATGCATGAATTTAAACATGAAAGGATGTGCAGAAAAGAAGGGAGCAAACATATCTTTATGTATAAAATTACAGCCTTTGAACCAACCATAACCACCTATAGAGCAATCTTGGAGTTAATGGCAGAGTTTAATGATGACAGGTCAAGAAAGCAAAGTATTGGGAATTATTGGGAAAGAAATTCATGCAGATATGCAAATCTATGATATGGCCGCATCTCAAGTGCTGCATTGTAGTTTCCTCCTCTCAAAAAAAAGAGACAGGCATCAGAACTGGAAAATGTTCTGAGGAAAGCAACATGGATACACGATGGCATGGAACAGTCTCTCTATCAGAAAGAGCTAAATAAACAAGGACTCTTCAGCATGGAAAAGAAGTAACTTTAAGAGGGTAGGATGAACATTTAGAAAATCAAGAGAGGTGTGAAATGAACAATGGTCTTCACCACATCTGCAATAAAAGAACCAGAAGGCATCAAATAAAGACAGTAAAAGCCAAATTCAAAATAAGCAAAAGGATTTATTTGCTATGCAACTCCTTGTCAATGGATCTTTAACATATTAAAAGTTTATACATGGTAGAAGAGAGACTAGAATTCCACAGAAAAGAAGTCAACTCAAGTTTATTTCATACACAGCTGGCTGAGGGTGTTTCCAAACTGGAAAGAGTTGGAGGTTTGGTAAGTATACACAGGAAGTATCATACATGCCTGCTCCATTTTTACTGTTCTCTAGACATCTGAATCTCACCATTGCCAAGTATGAAGAGTAGACTCGATGAACTGTTCATGTGATCCAATGTAATTATTATTTTGCTGAATAGGCAATTACTGCACACAGTGATGTCAAATTCTTAAACAAATGCTTCCCAATTTAAAAAGGCTTACACTAAAAAGTGTAAGGGGACCTTTCTACACAACAGGCATAAGATTGCTTCCCTACAAATTTTAGTATCACACCCTGTGTTTGTGCTCTTAGGATTGAAAATAGACTCCTAACTGATAAAACATTACACGGAAGCTGGCAGGGCCCCAAAATGCCACCTAAGCTCAGGCAGTGCCTGACTTATTGACAGAAGCTACTGTCCTATTTAGGCAATGTCCCTGTTCCAAAAGCATGGCCTCCTCGTGACTTATGACATTAACCACAGCCCAAGAAAGTCACTCTTTATGCAGTTTATCTGGAAAGCTTAGAGATGAAAATGATGTGGGAAAGTGGAACAGAACCCCGCTAAAAGATTTCGTGAGATGGGCAAAAGTCTACAACGCCGACTAGAAACAGAATCATGCAAAGCTTATCCTGCAAGACAGAGGCTCTACACGAACACTTCTGACAGTTTTGACAGAATGTGGCAACCACCAAGGATTTTTTTTGTTACTCCACACAAGTAAGGTCCAAAGCCAACCACGAACACATACTTCAGATGTGTGTAAAAGCACAGTTGACTTCCCCAGTCCTACCCTGAAGATTCAGCTTTTCCAGTCTTCTGTATTCCCTGCCTAAGACTATGACACACGGTATATTATCAAGTCTTGCCAACTCGATTTCCCCAAAAGTCTGTCTCATAGAATTGAATCATTACTCTTCCATTCCTTCTGACTCTTGCACCCAAGAGAGAAAGTGAGGTGAGAAAAAAAGGGAAAAGAGCTGTAACTGCAGTGTGGAGAGAAGAACAGAGACTATTTGAGTTGCAACTGTGGAATTCAGTGTGTGGTGTGGGTACAAGTCATTAATCCTATTTCCAGTACTCACATTTTTACTTTCACAGTATTTAATACTTAATCTTTAAAGTCACAGTTATGATAGCCCTTGAGAAAGTCTGAATGCTGGTTTTCCTCTATTTTTTCCCGTGTGTTTCTAGCTGCTATGACTGCCAGTAAAAAACCTGATCCCACAAACTTTGCCATCTGAAAACTCGGAAACACACACACAGACACACAGACACACACACGCTTCCTTTCTTCACATATCAGTTTTTAGCCCTGAAGATTTCAAATGCTTTAATAATGATGATTTTTCCTTCTCTTTGCTTCTTCCCACAGCAGACAATTTTACTCACACTGCTGTTACTTAATTCCTTTTCAACACATACCAACTCATGCTGTAACTCACTAGCTGTCAGCATTTTAAAACAAAGATTAGCAGTGCCAACTACACCTCAGGAAAAACATTTGTACTCCTCACAGCTCAAGTGTTTATTATATACTACAGAAAAAGTGGTGCATTACATTATTTATGTCCTTCTTTTTGTTTCTGCAGGGCTTCACTAAGCTGACAACTGACAATTGCATGCTTATTTCAAAACTGCAGTAAGAAATAATTATTCTGAAGACATTGCATATATAATCAACACAATGTAATAGCTAAGTTTTTTTAATGCACAAGCTACTTCTTTACTCATTTGTATTTTGATTAAACAACTGACAATTTAACACAAAATGCAATGCTAACCTTCCAATGTGAGGAAAGATGTATTTTAGGACCACTTAATAGACAAATGAGAAGCTGAATTCTGAATACTAAATAATAACAAACAATTTGAGGTAGATATGAGCCTACAGTTCATTGTGACACAAAGCTATTATCTCAGAACCTAGAAAAGCTACCCTTAAAATGACAGATTAAGTTTAGGAGAAGGTGTTTCTTAATAAAAGTTCCTTATTCTCAGTTCTGTAATTTGTTGAGTTTTTAATACAATGGTCACAAGGAAGAATAACTATAAATCTAGGAAAATATAATTCCTTTAACATTTCTCGTGTTATTTACATAGTATTTTACTGAAGTGTCTTTGAAGACTAAACTATGCAAGAGCAGCCTGAAACTAGAAATACTCAGATATGCTATAGAAGTCTTAATCAGCAGACATTTAGAAAAAGAGAAACAACTTAATCTTTGTTCCTCTTCCATGTGCATTATCACAGAAAAGAGAGATGCTGGTAAACAGGAAACAAACGAATTATTTTTGCATTTGGCAGGAGAAAGAATGTTATTGACTGTAGCCAATCTAGTCACCTTCAGTAACTCCCTTCAATAATGGCAGCACAAAAGACCTCCTTCCAACAAATCTCCAAGAATTACTAACCCTGGGATAAATTGTACAGGATAACTAAATGATCTCAAACTAGTTCAGATGCTGGACCAGCCAACAAAGTTCCTTACTTTTAAGACTGATCTTAATGTAATTTAATATTCTATGTTTTGAAACCTTGTTCCACCTTTGAACATCTATGCTTTAGATAAAAATTATTTTCTTCTTAAAACTTACCTGGCAACAGAGCTGAATAATTTGCCCTACATAGGGCACTCCACTCTTACCAATGCATCAATCTGTAAGACTGGCATCCTGCACCAAACACTGAGAATCCAGTGCTCCAGTAAATGTAACATCACTATGATACAGCAGGAAAACAGAGCAACACCCTTGGAGTTCTAATACAGTTGGCAGCAACTACACTCAGAATTTTATTTCATGATTAAACATGTATTTCTACATGAACATCCCAAATGCGGTACTCCAGGCATGTGTTTTTCTCTGGTAAAGGAGAGCTACATTTTGATATCTTACACAGTTAGAGAGTATGGGAAGATGACTGAGGGTAAAAAGATAATGGTATGGAAGTTACAGGGAAAAATACAGTTGCACCCCCTGGATGAAACACGGTCAGCATATCTGACCTCCCACACACAATGCAATCTAAGGGGGACTCAACAGAGGGTGGAGCGGACTGCAGACACCATGGCCAGGCACTGTGTTGAAACCCTTGCAGAGGAGGGAACTCAGTGGTACTTTCTAGTTGATAAGCCCCATAGCAGCTGAAAACCAGGGGAGATAAAGGAAAACGTCCTGCTCTTGAATCAGCAACTGTTATGAAATCACTCTACTTGGACTAACGCATGTCCCCATCCCAAGGTTATCTCGGGTACTATCCTGGGATATCCACCCCCTAGTACAATCACCCCTCACTGAGTAAGATGGATGACCAAAGTCACTCAAGTTCCACCTAAACATAAAGAAATAGTATAAAAATGAGTTAAGAATGGGGACTTACGGGGAAAGACTCTATTGTAACTTCTGAGATCAGGTGACGAGCTGAACCTGTCTTTTCCCCTATAGGGATGCCTACTGTGTAAGAACTGTGATCTCTACATGCTGAAAGATTGTCTCAGGCCAGCTTTTATTGGGGATGAGAGCTTCTTAGTACATTGCTTTAAATTAGTACATTGGTTTGAATATATTTTTGCAGTTGGATACTATGACTGGCAAGTCTCAAACCTTAACCTGTCACAATTCTGTCAATAAAGTGTGGTATTCTGCAAACTGCTAATGCGAGTCCTTCAAGGGCACTGCCCATTGTCCATAACGGGTAAAGGTGGAGACCCAAGAGGAGGTTTCTCTGTTTGGTGCGTGACCCTGAGTAAGTCAGCGGAACTGCCCTCAGACCCAGTGGGACTGCTTAGTGAAGGTTCCATAATGGGACACTGACAGACTGGTTGGGCACAAGGGTCACGGCATTCCTGGGGCTCTCACAGACTAATCAAACACAAAGGGTTTGAGTAGATCTCCCCTTTTTACATGACAGCAAGGAACATATTTTCCTCTGCTTTCACATTGCTTAGCTCTAGAAAAGTCACACTTCTTTTACAGGTGAGGAGGACAGGAGAAAGCCCAGCAATTTCCTATTATTAAATATTCAAATAACTTTTTGCTTAAAAAGTATTTTTTAAAACTAAGGGAAAAAATTAGGTATTTCATTACAATTATTTACTACTTAGAAATGCTGTGAACCATTTAAAATTTTTATTTGGTAAATGCATAGAAGTAGGTCACTGAAAACAAGCTTATACACAATAATACATAGACACATCAGAGGATTAATATATAAAAATCAAGAGATGAAAGACTGACCTGCTGCTTCTGGTGTTTGTTTAGTAGGGCTAAAAATAAGATGTAACATCTGGAGCAGTCTGCTAAAGCTGCACAGAAGTCATTGTAGGAAGAAAGTTTGCTACAAAGAGAAAAAATAAAATATAAATGAATGAAAGGACTTTTTTCCACAAAACGTTTTTTAGAAAGTCACTTTTGACTCTCAGAGCTGTATTTTCCAACAAACGAAGTGAATGCCAATATCCTGACTTCTAGCAGAGGCATGTGCAGTTATGTAAGAGCACAACAGAAGTCTCCCTATCCTTGCCACAGTGAATTACGGGAAGAAGCAAACATAAGGAGCTTCCCAACCTGCCTGCCATATGGGCACAGTATGCTAACACCAGCACTTCTTAGTGCTAAATGGGAGAACTGGAATTTCAGGATGATGTGAGAAGTCAGACGTGAGGAAGTAAGGGGTCCCCTCCTAGTGCACATCTAGTAGAGCCCAGCAACAGCACTAAGAGAACACATCTCTCACCAACAAATACAGACAAAGTGCCTCCTTGCAGGCAGGATTTTATCTCTCCACATTCCCTAACAGCTGCTCCAGTCCTACACTGCTCACCTTGCCCACTGCCAAAATAGGGAACTGGACATGCTTTGGTCACACCAGAAAAATTCAGTAACAGAACAAGCTAGGATAACATCTTACTTCTCATGTAGTCAAAACCAGAAAAGATCTGTGTTGATGTTCAATTACAACCAATTACAGAAGATTTACAAACTTATAGAAATAAATAATCTGAATAGATTGAACATACAAAGAAGCTGCCTCAAGTTGATTGAGAGAAAAGAATAATCATTCTGTATTACTAGAAGACAAAACAAAATTCAAATCTGAGCTCTGTACTGCATAGTACATTGTGACTGCAATTTGCAGAAAGCTAACTAAATTGATTTTATGGCTAATTTGTATTCTTGGAGCATGCAGTTCTAAACTTAAGAAAAAAACTGAAGCAGTAGGAAACTTTAAGTAAGGTAAATTATTTTTTCCCCATATTGAGTTCTATACCAAGTAAATGTCCTTATCAGAATTACAGTGTAGGTATCAATTACACTTAATTATAAACCCATTATCCCACTTTTCATGGCATTTTCTAAGTAAAAGAAATGCTCCCTCCTCAGAAGAAGTAAATATGCTCAAAGTGCTGTAATCATTGCTAGAGTTCATTTCTAGGAACAAAACTAGAGACAGATGTGAACAAGGTAGCATGGAATTGGAGAAGCGATTCACATGCTTACAGGTAGCACAAACAGCAAAGGAGCGGATTTGCCTGTTTTCAGCTGCAAGGGAGGAAGGAATGCCGGCTCCTTATGCAGGTGCTGTTCAAAGCACAACCCAATCTCATCCAGAAAGGAGAGCGTGATGGATAATTTGGAAGGGCGAAGTCCGTAACAGAGTCTCATTGAACACAGAGCCACAGGCAACACGGCTCAATACAATAACAAAGCAGCAACGGCAAATACTCATCCAGCACATCATTCATAAACTGTGCTTATAATCCAACTACGCCTAGAATTACCAACAGCTGATTTCCCAACTTCTTCAAAATCCTTACATTGTCTGCAACTCCATTTAGCACTGAATATTGCACGCTAATGCTTGGTAAGATATTGCAAGCTGATGCCGGAAGACTTTTGACTGAGAGACTATTCAGACTACAAAATGATCTTTTTGGTGACTAACTCATACTGAACTCCCTCTAAAAAGCACAACCTGGGAAGCAGCCGCTGGCTGCTCATACAACTGAGACTCTTTCAGCACTTCCATCTGCACACTCAAGCCCTGATCCCAGAGATTCATCTCCTCAAACACTCTGTAACAGCTCAAAACAATGAACATTGGTCACATTTTTTCTCTTCGGTATTTTATTTCACAATACACAGTCCCTTGTGTAATTTCTCTCATTATTTTTTTTAAAATATGGTCTAAACCAAGTAATTGATGCAGCTTTAAAATGTAAGAAATGGTACTTTAAAAAACACAATCAGATTCTGTGGGATCAAAGAATGACACAATACAACAAAACATTTTTCACACGGATGATGAATCCAAGTTTGTATGCCTACAATTAAACAATTCTGTAAGTATTAACAGAGACACGATTAGCGTGCGATACCATTAAAAGCTACACAGAGCTTTTTAAAAAAGAGTTCAACGTAAATCTAGTGCTTGATCCTGCCTCCTCCGAGCTCCCTGGAGCAGGAAGAGCGGCCTGCCTGCCTGCCGAGGTGTGTGCGCACGTACCTGAGGATCCTGACAATGCAGCTGCACGCGTCCCTGTCGCCGCCGCGCTGCTCCAGCGCCGCGCAGAGCTCGGAGGCGGCCCGGCTGCAGCTGAGGCGGCGGCGCGCCCGGGGGCAGTCGGCCAGGCTCCGCACGGTGGCTGCCAGCTGCGGCGGGGTACGGAAACGCTCGTTAACCACGGCCGCTCGCCGCACAATTCACGGCTGGCGTCAAAACGCAGCTAAAGCTCGGCTCTCGTTTACAGCACCTAAGGCAGTCTGAACGCCCTGTATTTGGGATATCTGTTTGAAAATGAAAGACCGATACATGCAGGTCTTTTGTCCTTCTATGGGGACATATGATCTTTCATATGCTTTAAAATCTTGCATGCATACAGCCATGTACCAGCTGGAAATTAGGTGAAACGCTGTGGATGGTTAAAGTAATTTTCTGTACAATTCGTCAATAAATCTTAGTATTGCAAATTTATATTTAAGTCTTGAAAATACTGATACGTATTTTGATGATAACTGTAAACTGCAAACTAAAATGAACTGAGTTTAAAACACAATCACGTTTATTCCAATTTAAAAATTAAGTTCAAGATCAAGAGAAATCCACCGTTTGAACAATATAAAAATGAAAAAGCCTAAGTGGTCAAGTCTGTTTGAAGAAACCAAAATATTTTCAGATAATACGGTTCTATTTCAAGGAGCTTAAAGCCTAAAAAAATCAAACATTGTAGATATACAAAATGAATCAGCTGTTGCGTATTTTGAAATATTCTGGTTCTCTTCCAAGGCAAGAGTATTCAAATGACAAGGTCAGACAGGCAATGAATGACATGTAAGTTAATTTTGATCTAATCCAGAACTTGCTACAAAATGAATGTGAAGTCATTCAGTCTTATGAGAACATGGGAATTCTTCAAATTTTTCTTGTTCAGAGTGAAGTTATTAACTTCAATTTGGTTTTAAATGTTGTTTGATAAATCACAAAACCTATCTGTTCAAATTGTTTCTTATCACAAAAAACTCTGGAAATTAAGCATTTTATCACTAAATTGGACTGCTTATCCAGTGGTATGTAATTGCTAATTTTAAAGAAAAATTCTTGACAAAGAGCAGGTTAAGATGTTGTGTTTCAGTTTTGCACATAGGACCCAATGCATATTCTGTCCATTCTCCAGCAGCTTTCAAATTCGCTGTCCTACTTCAACAAATTTGACAGCAGAGTACAAATCTTCAGCGACTCCATGATGTTTTGTAATGGAGCAACAGGAAAAGCAACATGTCAAAATGGAGAAGCAAGACATAGATGGGGAAAAAAAATGGGTTTAACTTCAGCACTAAAAGTGCAATCTATACTATATTCATAATACAGAGAATCTGAACCTACAGAAGCCATTTGCTTCATATCACTCATGTTTTATGAAGACACCTGGAGTTTTTTATTCTTTTAACTGAACAACTGCAAAAAAAATTTCCAGATGCACATTCCTTCTCAAGTCATGATGCTTCAAAAATCAACACAATACTGAAGGATATATTTTAATAAATATATTCTGATCAAATACTTCGATTTTCAAAAGTTTTGGTAGAAAAATTCCTGTCATGTGGAATAGAGACAGAAGACTCCATTCAGTGCTTACATACAAGATGTTCACATTCAGCTTCGGATGATGTTTGCTGAATTCTAGCTAAGCTTCAATAGAGACAATGAAGGAAATGAAGGATAAACCACATATTAAAAATGTTGTTCAAAACCAGACAAGAGCTTTCACTGCAGCAAAGAGACATACATATTGGATAATGAAAAAAAATTATCAATAGATGATGGTACAGAGGTCTCCAAAAAGAGTAAAATTTTTCAATGCCTGACACAGTTAGATGGTTCAAAATCCTCAGGCAGTAAATTCTATCAAGAGCCATCCTTAGACAAAGACGGGTTGGAAAGGAAAAGCAATGCAAAATAACATATACACATAAATGTGCAAGAAAACAGCGTTCAGCAGTTCATAGAAGTATATATCCACGAAACACAGTTAATTCAGTGCAACTTAAATTTGAAGAGTACAATTTAAAAAATAATAGAAGCTAGCCAGACAGCAGCTGAATTCTAGAGATATTGTGATTGCTTCAAGCAGACCCTATGTTTCAGGGAGAAATGCATAGCAATTGTCTTTTGCAATCCTCATCAGCCCTAATCCTTATGTTGCCATGTGAAAGATCAAATTCACCCAAACAGAAAATTTAACTGTTGACAAATGCTATTTTTAAAAGAGAAGACATTTAAGTGCTTTTCAGTTATGGAACACGGAGTGTTGTTAAGTCTTGTCAGTGACTCTTCACAAATCCTGGTTTTTGAATAAGCATTACCATATTTTGTATAAATACTATCAGACTGTTAGGTTAAGCAACACAGAATTAATCAAAGATGACCCTGGTTTCATGTCCTCTGTTAAGGAAACAAATAATTATTACAAACATTTTTGTTCTTGCATTGTAGAACAAAAAAATCAGTTGTGGAAGAATGAAGAAAGCAGACAGGGACTTTATTCCCACAAAAAGGATCTAGCAAGATTATGTATAACACTGCCATCTGGTGATTGTGCAATTACACAGTTAAAGAATGAAGAGTTGGTCCCAATTAAACGGGATACTTCAGTTACCAAGGTTAAGAGATAGCAGAGCTTCCTTCAGAGACCACTGTGAATTTAAAGTGTTTTTCTCCTCCAATATAATTTGCTCTCTATTCCTGAAGACATTATTTCTGTACATCACTCGCCATTTGATCTGTTGCTACAAGATGCAGTAGGCTACTAAAACTTTATTCTGAAGACTATCAATCACAGAAGAAACTTTCTTCAAATCATCCCTGAAAACAGAACTACTCGTTCATCTGTCTATGACGACTGATCAATTAACTCACATGAAAGAAGCAGAGAACACTGATTTGTTGAAGGAACTGATACGAGAAAGTCACACAGGAATTCCATAGCAGTAGGAATCACTACTTTTCTCACAAGAGGAAGAAAACTGAAGTATCTGTACTACCATAGAAGAGAACACAAACAAGTGAAAGAGCAATCTCAGTAAGAAACAGCTGTCAGTACTGACTTCTCCACAAAACACTCAAGAACTTCTTAGAAACAGCCAGTCTATTCAAACAGTACAAAGTAGTTTTGCTACACTTCCATTTGTTCTGAAAAGAGCAGAGGTAAGAGAGATCTTTTCAAAAAGCATAAAATATAACATTTTCCTTTCACACATTCGCAAGCTAAACCTTTGATTAAAAAAACCCTAAATTTATCCACGGGCAAATAATGGAAGAAAAACGTTCCTGTAAAGTTGTGGGGAAGTTCAGACAGCTGGTCAAAATCCTGGAAATAAACTGATTCACTGGTTTTATTACTAAGACTGAAAAAAACAGCCAAAAATCACCAACAGTAATGTGATGATGTAAGCTATCTGTTTTCTCATATAATTTCAAGAAGTATAAAATCTCGTGCTTGTAAATTAGTAGAGAATTAAAGAAATCTGGCATAATTAGCAGACAAACCTAGTGCAAACACTACCTCAGAAAATTGTCCAATGTATTTTCCTACAAAGTCCCCAAAAGTTTACCATTAAACCATTTGCTAATCATTACATCAATAACTTCCAAACAAATGCCTGGAATCTACCTGGCAAATCCTTGGTAAACACAATACCCATCCCCCAGTGCTTCTAAAACACATGGGTTTAAACAGTTTTAGGGCCAAGGATTAGTTTACTGAGGTGCCACTTAACAAGGTGGCTTGTATGTGCAAATAGTTTTGAGCCTGCTGCCTTCAAAAGATTCAGACAGTGTTTGCTTTTGCAACCACTTCTTCCTCACATTACAGTTCTTCAAAAACACTTTGTCAAAGCAACACAGCTCTATTTTCCTACGTGTTTTTAAAATGCATTATTCTTGTAATAAAAAGCTTTTTGTAATCTCCTAGAGTATTGCAGAACCAGTTTGTATTATTATTTCAGTTTCAAGAATTTAGATAGAGAACACATTTTTATCTGTTTACTACAGTATCCAGAACATTGTCAGCACAGTAAAGTAGTAATGAGAAACTAGTTTATTAGGTACCTAAAAATATTTCTATTAACTTCAGAATTTCTAAAGCCTTTAAAATTGACTATGCACGAACATCTATGGTAATTAAATTTAGGTCCTGAACAACTTCATTAAACTTCTTAAAAAGAAGTCTATTGAAATATAGGTACAACTCTGTCACTGGCACACAGGGTTAGCTTATCTCCTCTAATTAAATTTTTAATTTGCCCTTGAAGTACATACTTTTAGAAATAAAAGTAAATGCTAACCTGGACTAGTAAGTGGCCCAAGTTGGAGAAATTTGTGTCATTTTCTTTAATGTTATTAATCTGCTTCATTAATTGCAGCAACATTTCAACAGTTCCTTTGTTGACCATTTTATTAAGGAGTACTGCATTGCGAGACATGAATTTTATAGCTCCCATGCAATAGACGAGAGCTTCGTTGTTTGTTTGTAGATCTTCATTCCTCAGAACCTCCAACAAATAATCTAAAAGGAAAATCATTATTCAGAAAGTCTAATATTAAAATTTGTATTTTATACAGTCCAGTCAGTAAAGAGATTAACAACTGGAAAACACTCTCAGATTGAACTCTTACATTTCTAATAAGTGGGCTAGAAAAATTGGATATTTGGACTGAAACCAAGAAACAATTATTGATGAATAAGAGAATGGGCCCAACTTTTGTTCTCCTAGGCTTCAAGAACCAGTGTAAACTGTAAACACGTAGCAGGAATCATTGAAATCCTCAGTCAAGATTTGCAAAAGTGATTGTGTGTGCCTGGAATTTTGTGTACTAATTCCCACTACTTCCTTAAAAATCAGATGTCTTAAAGCATCTGAAATGGAGCACGAAAAAGTGCAGGGGCATAATTCAACTCTCACATTTGAAATAGCCTTTCACAGCCATTCATAGCCTTTTTAGATTTACTTTTTATATACATAAAGTTGATGTAAAAGTTTTCTTCTGCGGAACCACTGGCAGACATCTGAAATGTTAAAACTTACAGCTGTTAACACAAGCCAAATTTATCTTTTGCAGTCAAATTGAGACATTCTGAATTTAACAGGGGTATCTTAAACAAATGAGTAATCCTGACTTCATACTTTTGAATTTCTAGTAACTGATTCCAAGAGACATTTATTTCTTCTTCCTATGTTCCATTCAGTTCCAGTTGAATAAAAACATTTTCCTATATCATTAAACTGAAGAGATTTTAAAATTTTTTTCTGTCTCAACTGAAGCTGAAAGTCTCTCCAAGGATATATGTATATGAATGAAGTACACACACTCCAGGCTCTTGTCCGAACTCTCACCCTCACCAACTAAATCACTTGGGTTGGGGCAATGTGAGAAATCAGTTTCAGGTTCCTGCTCTGCTCAGTATCAAACAGGGTCTTGAACAGTACTTGTCTATTCTGGGATGAAGGATTAACTTATTTCTTCTACTGGAGCTGCTGCACTGCAAATAAATTGTCCACACAGACAGAGGAGGATAAAGAAATTGAATCTATAACCCAGTGACTGCAGAAGGGATCTGGGCAGTTATGATGATAAGCCAGAGTCACATCTTCTTCCAGGAAAAAGTGGGTCCAAAACACAGTGAATAAACAAATAAAATGACCCCTACCAAGAATGTTCTTTCCTTCACTAGTTTTAAAAATACTGGGAAAGAAGAGCAAGTGAAAGAAAAGTGAATGAGGATGGAAATGAGAGCAAAATGCGACCTGTTCAAATGCTGTGTATGATGCTGACCTCTACAAAACTGTACTTCTCAGTATGCAAAGTCAAACCAGCTGTTCTGTTTCCTGTGAGTCCTTTCCTTACCACTTGAAAGGCCTGTCTTTATTTCGGACAACAATTGTGTACTAAACTTTAAGACCATGAATACTCTCAACTATTCAAGCAAATATACACATATGCCTTAACCGATACACATGCAATATCTGCTTGCAAGATTGAGGCCTACGTTAATAAACATACTAAAGTTTTAATGAAAGGAAGGACTATCTATCAATACTGAGTATCATTCACACACTTTCATTTTCTTCACTTATCTCGTATTTGCAAGGGGGTGGGTGTGCATGACACAAACATTGTTACAATCACAAAAGAGATCTTAGAGCCATTACTGACAGGTCTCCAAAACTTTTGGCTCAATGTGCAGCAACAGGTATAAAAAATATCAAAAAGCCAATGAGTGTTCTCAAGATCCTCCCTAATGATGGCCAACACCACAGTCAGCATTATTTAGTTTCTATAAAATTTGGTGCAGACACAGCTTGAATTCTATAGACAGTTTTGCTCCATAAATCTCAAGAAGGATCCACTGGAGTTTGAGAAGGTACAGAGAAGGACTTATAAAACAACTGAATGACACAATATCCATTCAAAGAGCTAAGAGGCTGAGACGCCTCAGTCTTGAAAAGCAGAAGACAGATATATGTGATAAAACTGCATTTTAAAAAATCACAAAGGTGAAAGGTAAGCTGACTGTACAAACTTTCACAAATCCTGCAAAACTACAAGCAGGAGGATAAAGAAAAATATACAGACTTAAAACAGCACACAGAATTTCTGGAACTTGTTCTATGACATTGTAGAGGGAGACAGAATCAGAAAATCCAAAAAGGAATTAGGCAAATTAATGAACAAAAGACATATAAACAGAGACTAAAAAGGGATTAGGCAGGGATGCACCATCCAATGTCCCTAATAGAATAGAACAGTTCTGGATGCTGAAGTAGTGCTAGGGAAACAGATCACAGAAAACACACAGGCTCCTGTGCTCCCCATAAACAGCATTCCCCATCCCCATCGTTACTTAGACACAGAATACTGGACTAGACCAACCATTCATTTGACCTAGGCAGGCAATGTTTTTAGACTGTGACTAAGTTAATTCTGAAAATGTTTTTTTAAACATGAACACTTTAACTGTTCAATTTCAACATCAAACTTACAGACAAGAACAGAATACATACCCAATAATGTATCATTTTGAATGATGAAATCATTTTCTTTGTTCCTACAAATTTTAAATGCTAGCTTGCAAACACTAAGAAGATTTTTTCCATCTACTTTCATCTGCAAAGAAATTAAAAGACATAAAATCACAACTAAAATCTCCATGCAGAAATGCACTGTAACATTCTACAAGTTCAGACACCGTGGCAAACTTGTATTCTCACAGAACTATTAAATTACATCCGAAATCCTAACAATACACTAAAACAAACTGAAGATGTTTGCAGAATTAAATGACTCTGAAACTCAGGTATTTTAAACTCTATTTAGCAAACTTTGCTGGCTTTAAAATAACAGATTTTAACTTTTAATGTAATAACATAAACAGGTAGTATATATCAATAACCAGCAGGATTTTTTCTCAAATTCACTTACAAAGAAATTATGTATGGAAATCAGTGGTTTGGCATCTATGGCTATACCACAAAGACCTCCAGTACAACAGTACAAGTCATAATGAAATCTACTCTCAGCTATCAGAAAACACAATCTTACGATGTACTAATGGTCACCGAGAGATGGTAAAAGGGAGGTAAAGGTGGTAAAAATACAATGACGTATCTCTTCCTTTCCTCTGCATTTCAAGGGCAGTTTCTTCTAGGTTCATGCTTTTTTAAGAGATTACACAGAAAAATGTCTGTAAAGGAACCTTTCTTTTTAACAAGCACCACTTAACATCTCTGTGGTATCTGAGTATATAACTCTATCTTCTGAATAAAATAACTTACACTACCTTAAAGGAGAATACACAACTCCCACAACACGCACACACAAATACTCAGATGTCTACAATACAATGTTAGCTGGTATCCTTTCACCAGTGACTGTCCATACATACTTTGTAGAACATGAACAAAGAAGTTCTGAAGCACAAAATTTAATTGAAGGTTTTAACCAGAAACACTAAAGCAAAAGATTATTTACATTCACTCATTTTCAAAAAATACCCTCCATTTTGGTATTTTCAGATAAAGGTGCTTAACAAGGTCAAGATATTATTCAAAAACTAAGCTTCATTTCCCTGTGTACATTTTATAATCACTGGGTTTTTTAAATCCCTGCATATATATCCCAGTTTAGGACACGGTATCTTTTCCACAATATACAACATTCCTGCCACCATACACCAACTATCCTATTTTGTTCCCCTGCATCCTTCCCCAGATGTAACTTCTCTGCAGAAAATAAGCTACAAGTGCTGATCTAGATGGATGGGAGACTAGGATCTCTATGGTAGTAAACTGTACTTACGAAAGGGTTAGTCTAGACACAGTTTACAAGTATGAAATGGAAAATTAAATGCAAGTTGTAATTCATGATTTTGAGCTTCACAGTCTACCAAAGAGCATTTCAAAACACTTACAGCCAGAATAATCTTTGCCAGCTTCAGGGAAAGTGGATCTGAATCAATGTCTACAAGTTTATATAGTGTCTTCAGAAGCATATTTCTTCTTTTAAATCTTTTTCCAAGCATATTTCCTTCATTCAGTGCTTGATAGAGCTTGGTACAAGCTAGACAAAGGTTTTCTATATTGTCTTCTACTTGAAGGATGTAGGAAGGGAGACAAAAATACAAAATAATTATCAGTGCCACTTTATCCAGAGCTTCTCAATATATAAAAACACGGAAGAACAAAATAAAGAACAGGTTGCACAACAACAAAAATAAGACACCAAACAAATGTCTTCATATGATAACATGATGCTCAGAAATAATTTTATTCTGCTTTTTCAAAAAAAGGAGATTCAAGCCAAGAAATCATTGATCCAAAATAATACCTACAGCTAAAATGAAACTCACTTTTGATGCTTAATAATCAGATTGACCAAAGGTCTACCAGGAAAACTGTGTCTCTGAAAACATTCTTTAAAGCACGTCACCCAACATCAGATGTGAAAAAGGGATCATTAAGGAGCATTTTTCTCCCCATATACACAACTTTATATATCAAACTTTGCTGGGATTAAAAAAAAAGTGAATGTAAAAACTTGCTAGAACTCTTCAGTGTAGAGGTGCAAGATATATGTAAGTGGAATGTTGGCCTATTGACAAAAAAGTGATCTACCTCTTCACCCGAGTCTCTGAGACTCTATTTAAAATACACAAAAATAAAATCTACAGTAAATTATTACAAAAACTGCATCTCAACACAATGGAATCATGTACATGCTTACTTCAGAGAGAAAAGGAAAAGTCTTGCCTATTTTTAAAATTCAGCAGAGATTTTTTTTTTAATTTTCTCACATTTGCTTTTGTCTGTAAGGTGACACTTACAAAGCCCCACGTAAATCCACTTGAACTGCCAGTGTAAACTCTGCATTTACTCAGGGTGTACTTCACAGCTCAAATAGAGTCATATTCAAGGAGGCAAAGCATTTGTGATGAAATATGTATGGACAGGAAATTACAACAAAAAACATGTCTGAGGCCCCAAACCTGTAGGCAGATTCAAGGATCAATCTCTCAGGCTGAGAAGTGCCTGGAAGCTCTCAATTTGCAATCATCACACTCAAGGAACAGCAATGACTTTTCCATTTCTACTTCCATCGTGACAGAAAATTTAACAAAATTTAGCATGATTCTAAATGCTCTGTTCCAGCAAGCTGTGAAACAGGAGTGGCAAGGAACCAAAACTGAAAGGTCTTACACTTCATTTCATCAAAATTAACAACAAGAAAAATTATTCATCACTCATCCCATGGGGCATTTTGAAGCTTAACCTCCTGAGTACTGGAATGTAAAAAAATAAATTATTTGTTCCTCCAGAAAAAGAGACTTTGGGGTTCTATTAATTTTTGTCATATTACAAACAATTCAAGCACATCATATGCAGAAGATTTTAGACAATAAATAAATTCCAGGTTAACTTCAGATCTGTTTTTGAGTGGAAAGGTTTCTGAAAATATTTTTGCATGAGAAAGGTGAAGAAAAAGGCTTCTCTATTAATGTGTGAAAAACTAAATGTGACCGAATTTCACATGCAGGGAATTAGCTAAAAGGTATGAAGCAAAGGACTGCACATGAAATTTAAAAATATTAAATTACCAACAGAATATCAAATTACCACTCAGAACATTTAAATTAGGGAATTCTAATATTCATTTTTACAAGAATTGTGCAGTAAATAGCCTAAAGAAAGCAATATATCACACAGTTGCAGGAGGCAATGATGCAATTCAGTTACAATTTGTGTTAATATTCAAAAAGTAGCAAAACTCAGGTTTTAAGGTTTTTGTAATACTATATTGAATCAACTGGTGAGACAGCATCATTAGATGATGTCATCTATTATTAGAAAAACTAAGCCATAATCAAGTTTTTAAAAAAGCTAAAAAAAACCCCAACACAGTAACCAAATCAAGTAAAGACTGAAGAAAAGGGGCATGAAAACTGATTTTCCTTAGCTACATTCATGACAGGGGAAAGACATGATTAGATTTTACCACTAAATTTTATTTTGCTTACGAATAAAGAACATCTCACTATGCAAAACCATAACTCAGTGGCTGATATTTGACAATCCTGGCATTAAGCAAGGAAAATGTCAAGTTACATAGCTGTTTTCAAATTTCCTGATCACTGTTTTTCTATACATCAGTGGCAGATGTGGGAACGAGAATCCCGTCTTTTTTAAGTAATTACATATATTGGGAATCACTTGCAAAGTACAGGTGTTTCATACTCATCAACATCTGCAAAACTATGCACAAAAAAGTTCTCATCTGTACCATGCTATCACAAACACTGCTAAAGATCCTGTAAAACAGAACTACTTGCAAAAACAAATCTACTTTCTATATTCTCACCATTCAAATAAATACAGTGTCTACAGAAGGCAACTGAACAACTTTTTCAATGAAAAATGGATTCTAGAGTTTAATCTTTCAAGCTATACTTAATTTACTCGATATTCCTTCAGTATTCTGAGTCATTGCATACTTTTCTGGTACATCGAACCCTTCAAGCACAAATGGGAATTTTCACCAAGATTTCCTTAGCTTTCTAAAGTGAATTGAGACCTTCAATACAGTCTATGGTTAAAGCCGCGAATCTGTGCAGTACTTTATTTTTAAAACTATTAGCTCAACACTGACTGCTAAGCTGGCAGAGCTATGTTGTCTAAAATAAGGTAATTTAATCAGACAAGGTAAGATCCTCTCTAAACCAGTTTTGGGATTTTTTACAGAATCACAGAATGGGTAAGGTTGGAAATGACCTCTGAAAGTCATCTGGTACAAACCCTGTGCTCAAGCAGGGCCACCTAGACTGCCCAGGCCAGTTTTACACTGTGAAGTCACTGAAGATATGAAAGCATAAAAGGCCACATACTCCAATTATTGTTGTTTTGTAGTAAACACAAATGAGTCCCATGCTTCCTGCAAGAAACAGTACAGAGAGCACACCCTTTCAGAACAGTGTTACCCACTTTTTTCCAGTTCACACAGAATTGGTAGAATCTTTGTATGCCAAAAGAAATCTTCCTCTTCCCATTCATTTATTCTTGTTTCATCCTTTAAGCCTTCAAAACACATTCAAAACAAAAGCACACATTCAGTGAAGGTTTCACTTTCTACAATAATAAATAGCTACAAATACTTTATTCATTAGTCAGAAAAAAAATCTAAAAATGTCACATTTCGCTATATTCTGGGTTATTCTACTAATTCAAGCTTTTCTTTTTATTTATATGTTCTCAAAAACAAGTCGCAAAGAAAACTAGATGGATAAGTGGTTTGATATGTAAAGCTGTACTGTAAAGCTCTTGTTTGTTGACATTAATGTTTCATTTGATCGCTGAATTGGAAGGTAATGACTACTTAAACATCAAAGTGTCCTACTATTTTTCAGCTCTGTGTTCACGTGACAGCTTATTCTTTGTTAAAAAAAATCCATACTACAGACAATCCTCTAGGAATGCAGAATTTTATCTAGTACATATGCATGATATTACATTAAGCTTGATAACTGACTGGTCAGTTAGGGAAAAGTCCTCTTAGTTATTACATCCTGTTAGCAATTCTAACTACTTCATGCAAGCAGTTTTGAGAACTTCATGACTAAACTTTTATAAAATGCCTGTTTCTCTCCTATTCTTTATTGCATTCAGCAGTTTTTCACACAGCAACCTGGGAAATTAATAATAAACTACAAATATGTGGAAGATATTTTGCCTCCAATAAACATGTCAGAAATCTTGAAGGCAACCAAACCCCAGTGTTCTTGGCCGCCCTCAGCCAAATTCCTGTGACTGAGAAAAAGCTACTCTTCACTATCAGAAACCTTGTCCACTTCACAAAGAGAGGTTAAAAAAATATTTACGCTTTTTTAATACATGGCTTCAAAAAGAAAATACAGAAAAAAATGTATTGCAGACATCAAGTCAAAAATTGGTAGACCAAAAAATCAGTGGACTAGGAATTTTTTTGGAAACAAGACTGGGAGCATGGCTCTGTTTTCAGATTGGACAAGGAAGTTGGTGAAAACATGGTTTATTAAAAAATGGAATCCAGGATTCACTTTCATATGGATGCAGCATCACTGGGAGTTATTCTGACTTGCTGAACATCCTTTACAGCTTCACCTAGTATTATGTGAAGTCACAAAATTCTGGTCTTGACCATTGGGCCACTACAGATGGAGAGCCAGAGTTTCTGTGAAACTCGAGACGTAAAGGATCTAACAGTCGCTTACAAGGTGCACGTAGGCATATATTTGGAGATCAAGATTGGGTTAAGCTCTTCATCTTGCAGGCAAGCAAAGCTGTTAAAAAGACAGTTTGTTGTGTTGTGTGTGTTTTGAGTTTTTTTAAATAGGGAAACGAAAGTCACACAACTCTACTAAACATGAAGAAAGACATTAAGACTGGATTATATACATGTCTTTAAGTGACGGATTTGTCTGAAAATGTCTCCTCTTGTTCATTACTAGCTCTTGCATTTAAAGCACAATCCTTAACATAAAGATGAACAAGCACAAAAAATACTATACTACGTAAGAACACCAATAATAAGAGGTTTGCATCATGAGAACAGTATCTCAGACCTTTAAACAGTGACTGTCTACTGGCATTACTTGGAAAAGTAAAACAATTTAAAACTTCCTATTTTAAAAGCCTGCTCTGTAGAAAATAATCCAGACTCTTTTTCTGGTCTATATTAACTGTCCACCTACATTTTACACACAATTAATCTATCAAATATACCTATTTCAAAGGATTATTAAAAATGCTGCTATTTCATGAGTAATACAGTACATTTGTTATTACAATAACTACGTATTGTTGGTTCTTGCATATATATACATATAAACGTTGCTGTTGTTATTATTATTATTATTTTGCATACCATTTTTATTTTCTAGATCAAACAAGCTGATAATCTTATTTAAATTGATGAGTGGTCTAATTAATAAAACACTATGCAGTGCTTGCAGTGAAGTGAAAGTTCTGCTCCGGATAATGTAAAAGTACAGCTGAAATGAGAACACTAGAATAGTTTGCACTGTTCCTTCCTGCCACAAAACCCTCATATTGACTCAATTTTTTCTTTTCTTTCCTATCTGTAGCTACTTCTCTTAAACTGAAAGATGGGACTGACTTTTTAACTACACATATACTTAACTTCATTAGGCAAGCAATAGGAAACTTCAGGCAAGCATTTGCAGATAGAGCCAAACTTCTCACTTAAAAAAAAATTACCAAAGCCATTTAATTTGCAGTTCAGAATGAAAAGAACAGATGTTTTTTTGTACTACACTGTTTCACTCATCTCATATTCATCAGAAGAATACAGCAAACTGAAAGTCATAATGGTATAATTTTTTTTTAAAAAGTATCTCTTATACCTAAGTAAAAAAGAAGATAATCAGCTTTTACTAAACAGTATTAATCCCAGCAATAAGAATGACCAGAAAATACATGACTATAAAGAAAAGCAACATTACTAAATTGTACGTGTCTCAGACCTGGGAGATTTCTTAAACTGCTGATGAAAAGTTAGGGTATTAGCTGTATTTAAAATATTGCAGAAGCTGTCCTGAACTTTCTAATAGAGCAAATCACAATTCAACAGAAAAAATACTCAAGCAAAAGAATGCAGCAAGTTTAACTTGGTTGTCTCGGTTTTTCATAGGTCTTAACTGCTGCTTTGCATTCTGGTCAAAAAAAAAAATCACTAATCAGTCTACATTTATTGGTTGCTGTTTTTAGCATATAAATACAAGAGCCTTAGCAACACTGAGCTTTCAAAAGCTGAGTACTGCCTGACTTAGAATGTTTAGCCTTTTCACTGAATACTGAGTGGCCATGAATAGATCAATATTAAAACAGTCTACCACCTCTCTAAAATGTCAAAGCATAAACAAAATTCATATCAGAAAATAGAAATAATTTGTTAATGAACACTCCACCCAGAATCCCACTGTAGAGAAGAAATTAAGGAGAATTCCTACTGCTATCCCACTCTTTACTGTGGGATTAAAGATGAAGCATGCACAAACTAAGGAACCTACATAATGTAAAGAAAAGTAGATACAAAAAGAAACAATCCTAAAAACATGCTTTATATTTTCAGTAACACCAATAAAATAGCACAAACAAATTTAAAGGCTTATAAGTATACTAACTCCCGTGACATGGTAAATACTCTCTGCTCCTCGTAAGGAAATGAAAGCAGAGCACATTACAGCCTTTGCCAGAATGATCTGGAATAACAGAATTTCTCAGTTCTAGAAAAATAGTAATAAAACATAATATCAGCACAGTAGAAACTTCAAGTTTCCATACCAGACTCTCAAATACACACTTGTGATGTATAAAATGTCCCAGCTATGAGGAAATATTATTAAAATTTCTTATGCAAAATTAGCAAAACACATCCCTACACAGCAATCCAAAATCTGTATCTTCAGATAATACAGGCTGGTATAATTTTATTAGTTTCTGTGCAATTATGACAGACTACAAAAGGTTATGGGCAAATAAGGTGTTAATGGATTGGCAAATTCTTAAGCCTAGATATAGTAAAAGCAAGAGAGAAAATACCAACAGATTTTTAGAGTGAAGATCTCTTGAATATTGTTTCTCTTTAGTAAGAACAGTAAAAAAAACCAAAATATCTAGAAAACCTAAAATATTGTTCAGTGAATAATGAAGAACAATATTGTCAAATCACAAGAATTAGATTATTTCTATTTGACTGCATTTCACATTTCTGAATGGAGACTGAAATTCCTTGTACCTGTTACTCTTCCCTTCTGGCCTGAACTCCTTGGCCGTGATGACTTTTTGCCAGGCTCTTCTATCGGGTCACTAAAAGATACAGTAGGGACACACGAAAGTATTATCAGAAGACAGTGCTCAAAATGCTTGTTCTTTCACATGCATTGAGTTCTGCATATCAATAACTAATTGGAAAAGATTATGTTATTTTACTAAGTTAGTAAGTTAGCTGCTCATTAAAACTGACATGTAAATACAACCTCCTCCTGTATGCATTACAGAAAGCTCCTTCAGAAATACTGACATATTCACACCACAAGAGGTCACCATTATGGAACACAAAACCTAAAGCATTTCTGCTTGCTCAATAAACTGAAAGATGAACCAAACTAAATTCAGAAAAAGACAGTTACTATTTTACCATCATTAAATGAATATAAACTCAACTAGCTTAAAACTGTAAGTTCATCCATTCACAAGGACAGTATTTTTTTCTGACAGGATTAACACTTTTAAAACATTTAACAAGAAGATCTTCCAAAGAAACAAACACTTGAGTAACCTTGACAGTATATATTAGAACTTCTGGGTCTGCCAGTGAACTACTGCTAACTGCGTAGTGGTCACTAGTTCTGTTAGTACAAGAAACAGGTATGTTGCCATTTCTGTTGTTTTACAAAGTAATGCCATAAGTCCTGCTGATTTTATGGTCAGTCTTTCTTTGGACAGAGGAAACTACTACAAACATCTATAATTTATTTATTTATTTATTCTCTTTGCCTAGCTACGCTCTCAAGCAACACTGATCTAAAACAAATATTCAAGATGTAGACTCTCTGCTATCACACTGGAATCTTTCCTCCTGTACTAAACAGAAAAGTCCTAATCTATGTTTTCTATTCTCAGTGTATGTTTAATTTAACACTTCTTATTCCATTTAAAGTTCATGTGCCAATACAACCTAATCTCCTGAATTCCCTTCTAAAGATGACAGTAGTTAGTAGTGTTAGCAATATTATCTTGATTTTTTTTAACCCGTTAATTTAGTTACTCTAAGGCTTAAAGTTAAACTGTTGTTTAAGTAGTTTGCTGGATTGGTGCCTAAATCCTGTCTGTCAGTCCAGACAGAAGATATAAGTCATCCTATCAACAGATGGAGACAGAATAACTAAGACAAAGCTCTTGCAAGATCAGTTCTCTACAAAAGGGACTGGATAGCTCACTGTGATCAGTCAAAAATTTCCCAAGCAATCACATTACAGAAGAACAGTTGCTTTATTATGCCTAACAGTGAATAATGCTTTATTTTTACAGCATGAGGATTTAAGTGCTCCAAAATCCAAATGCTTACACAAACTATCTTGAAATTATTTCAGCTCACATACACCAATTTCTACTGCTCTGGGGAAGCAATACTTTATAAAGAAAAAAAGACAAGTGCTTGCCTCTCTAAAATTGTCTGACATCTCTAAGAAAGAGAGGTTTTAGAGCACACATTACAGACAGTTGAGTGTCCTGGTAGAAATAAAAATTTGGTTCCATTTCTGTGAATGCCTTGTCCTATAAACTTTAAAAGTTTCAGAAATGTTTCTACAAGTTTCAGCCATCCTTGAAATCAAGACTACAACCTGAAAGGACACTGGATAAGCGAGAGAACAACTTCAGTCACCTTATACTAAAACAGCTGTAATCAGAAATCAGTACCTTCAGAATTGTGTGTAAGCATGATGATACTACATGCCTAGATGAATATGGATGTTTGAATTCGCTTTCCTCACAGAAAGAGTTTTGTAACTATATCCTGTCTGTGTCTCTTCCCTAAAAATGCAAATCCAGGATGAATCCAAGAAACCTCAACAAAGACAATCCTACGAGTTTTGTTAGAAGCAAAAGCAAATTAATATAAAAAGCCAAAGGATGAGTTAACTTACCAGACAGAAACACCCTATGTGTGAGATGGAGAGTAAGACTATGTCAATTGTGCACGAAAAGAAGTTGGGTTGGAATCTATTGTTTTTTTAATACCAGTATCAACCAGTTTAGAGACTTAAATGAGTAGGAAAGCAAATTGTTTCTGTGAATACCAGCAATACAACAATCTGTGCTTACGAGGGAAACATGCTTGTAAGTCACCCAAACTTCCATTATTTTCAGAAAATGAATACACTGAATACCTATATAAATGAGAATGACTGGTGGGCAGGCTTATCTTTAGGGAATATGTACAGTTTAGGAACTGTGCAACAGATTATACAATCCCTTTATGTATCTTTACCACTCTGCCAACTTCATTTTAGTTAGACAGACTTTCGGTTCGTTATTTTTACATTTTCATTTAGGACTGAAACTTAAATAGAAGTATCTTATTAAGAACAATACAGTTAAAGTATGATCAACCTATTCTAAAAAATAAGTTACCTACTATTGAAGGGAACTGGCTTGTCAAGAGAGTGGTTGCCTTGGAAACAAAGTCAATTGGCAGAAATCTGATCATCTGATAAGGGGCTCATCAAGAAATCAACTGACAGAGGCTCTGATGATTTACCAAAGAAAAAGAACTTGGCATCTGGATCATTTTTATCCTTCTCATATAAAAGAAATCATAGCCTCAATGAAGAACACTGCTTTCTTGAATGCACACAGAGTGTAAGGGCTTCCAAAAGGAAAGTGAGCCAGTACTGGAGTAGTGTGGTGTGGTGGGTTGACTGGGCTGCCAGGTGCCTTATCACATCACTCTTTTCACTCCACTCCTCATCAGGACTGAGGGTAGAAACAAGATTGAGAAAAACTCGTGAGTCAAGACAAAAACAGTTTAATAAAGCAAAGGCCGCTTGCAAAAGCAAAGAAAAACAAAAGATTTATGCTCAACTTCCCACCAGTAGGCAATGTCCAGCCATTTCCAAGGAAGTAGGGCTTGAGTACACATAGTGATTGCTCTGGAGGACAAACCTCCTAATAATAAATGTCCCTCTCACTTCCTTTGTCTTAGCTTTCATTGCTGAGAGATATCATACAGTATTGAATCCCTTTGGTCAGTCTGGTCCAGCTGTCCTGGTTATGTCCCCTTGAAAGACCTTGCCCACCCTGACCTACTGGTGACAGGCCCAAGTTGGAGAGACAGCGCTGATGCTGTGGAGCACTGCTCAGCAGTAGCCAAAATGCTAGCGTGTGATCAACAACACCCTTCCAGCTACCAATGCAAAGCACAGCACTGTGAGGGCTGCTCCAGGGAAAATCAACTCTGCCTCAGCCAGACCCAATACGTGTTCAGTATTTTCTCCTGGTGAAAGAATGGATAATTAAGTGAAAGCTGCATTTATTCAGAAATTCTGCATGTTTAGACATTTACTTGCTTGTTCTTATCATAAGCCTCTTGTTAATAGTAAATCTGCAAACTCTCACCATTCCATAGTATTCCAGGGAAAACTACACTTCTACGAACTATATCCCAGAGGCAAAGAATTGAACTAGTAATCTCCAAAGAAACTGCACATAACAGCAAGGTTTGAATCACAAATATGAATGTAAGATCCCGGTGGAGGAATAGTGCTTGGGCTCCTTCCTTATACTGCACCTTAAACATCTGAGACTCTGGCTGCCTCTTTACTTGCAAAACAGGGTCTGGCAACGGGCCTGAATTTTGTCTCACACTGTTCCATAGATTTAGACCCTTATCATCGTTCCTGCTACATTTTTGGCCCAAGAAAGGTGTTGCTTTCCTTGACAAAGGCCTGGACACAGGGCATAGATAAGCAGAGGTGGGGACATTCCCAGACAGTACCTTGTGTGTGGGTATTAAAAATAGAGAGGGAATTAAAAATAGTTTCATGGTATTAACATAACCTATGACACTGCAGATAACCACCAAGCCAAGAGACTAACTCCATTGTTTAATGTTTATTAATTATTAGTAGAGATGTATCCCTGAGCCCCTGATCATTTAGTTACCAGTTAAGAGGGACATATGGCCTAATACTAACAAGTTAATGCTTCTCTACAGAATTGTATCTATCAAGCACCTGTGGTGAGCGAGGTAGCAAAGCTTAACTAGAACAAAAAGAGAATATGACCATCTTTTCTGAATCGCCCAGCTTCAAGACATTCCCTCTTGACACTAACCTCTCCTCACGGTAAGGTTCCTGTAGCATCTTACATATCCTCACAGCTTTAGGAAGCAAAACTAGATAACATAAAATGGCAGAAGAACAGAGAAGCACAGTAACTGAGATAAAGAATGAAGAATACACAGGTTAGTTTTCAAAGAGAAGAGCAGGAATAAACAGAAATGAGAAAAAGATGAGGGCAGTGGGGATGGAAAACACATAGTATCTCCTTCTGCAAGTGCCAAGGCCTTACACAACTTTGCTCATCCAGACGTTACGAGCTTCTCCTTTTGCACCCATGTAAACTGGATCTACAGACTCTCTCCTAAAGTAGAGACAGGAACTGGGACTATCCCATGTAAACCAAAATCTCAACAGATTCTTAAAAAGGCAGAGAGCTACTAAGACACAGACTGTTAGTAGCCCTGAGTAAATGCCGTAAGGAAGCCATAGACTGTAGACATGATCTGATGTCTGGAAACAGATTTTTTTTCCATTTTTAAATATTCTATTTTTATTAAGCCAAAGAACTCTAATTATGAGCATATGATTTCTACACATCTATAACTGCAGAGCCCTTATCTCTATCTATAGAACCACAATTCCTATCTTTAAGTTACTTCCTCAGAAGCAAATCTAAGCCCCAGATAGTTTAATTATTTAACCTTAGAGCCCTTTTATTTTTGGTCTTTATTTTGATAAGGTAAACAAACTTTTTTCCTTCCATTTCCTCCCACAATTATTCAACTTCTCCCCAATGTATCTTCCTTCATTACATCCCTTTCAGCTCCCACAAAATTCGTTTTTCTAGTTTATTTAAAACCCAAAAATGTGACTGAAATTTTTACAAATTTTATTTTGGATCCTTGATATATCAATGTTTTCAGGTCTGCAATAGTCTAGGAGAGCAATTTCTAACTTTTCACAAAGCTTTAAAAACAGTCTAGGCACTGCAGTAGATGCAGACTGTTTATACATAAATACAAGCATTGAACATCTGATTTTACCAACATACGTTGTGTGCATTGGAAAGCCACACATGGTGTATCTACACCCAAAAATCAAGACATTTCACTAAGTGTTAGGAAGAACAGATTTCTAGCAATGCTAAGCAGATCCTGGGAGCCTGTTCAGGCAAAGCAGATGTATCAAAATGACTACTAGGCACAAAGGTGTTCTTCCACACTACATCAGAGTTCAGTCCCCTTGATTGTGGACAATCCTTAAACAGACAGGCCATTTAGAAAGAATGTTCTTTGAGATTTTACTCACCTGTATATTCAGAGTGTGACTACACATCTATACTGTAATCTGGGTTTATTTTTATTGCTAGCACTATCCAGGATGGCATGCCTTATAACGATAAGGATCATTTGGCTATTTAAGCAGCTAAGAGCTTTTCTTTCAACCTGTTATTCACAAATTCTATATGGACTACAAAGGGAAAAGCTGCAAGGAGGTGTTGTGAAAGTACATACAACCAATAAATCCTTAAAAAGAACCGTCACAGGTGAATAGTTTTTCCTGTTTTGAGTGCCTGCCATGGGGGAGAAGAAAGAGCTCTTGTCACACAATCAATGATGGTGTCACAATGCACCCTCCCTCCAGATATTAAAAGACATTGATAAGAACCCCTGCCAAACCCTCTCTTCTGCACGCTAAACAGTTCCAGCTCTCTCAGCCTTTCTTCATACAAAGGATTCCTTCATATCTTGGTAGCTGGATTCCCTCCAGCCATTTCATATCTCTATTGCATTGGGGAGCCTGGAGCTGGTCCCAGCAGCCCAGGTGTACTGGAGGTTTTCAGGTTGTAAATGAACAGGGTGCTAGATAATCTTATCTAGGCTCTTTTCCACAGAAGATTGGGCCAGATGATCTTTTGAAGTCTCTCCCATCCTGAGCTGTTCTATGAACTTGGTGCACACCAGGACCTCCACGTCTTTCTCTGCAAAGCTGCCTCCCAGCTGGATTGCCCCCAGTATATAATGGTGCCTGGGGTTGTTCCTGCCCCAGATGCAGGACTTTGCATTAATCTTTGCTAAACTGCATCATGTTCCGGTCAAACCATTTCTCCAGCCTGCTGAGGCTCCTCTGGACAACCGTCTGGTGTATCAGCCAATGGGTTGTTTATCTACTGACTGCCAGTTACCACTTTTTCTAAATTATTCAGAACTGTGGTCTCATGAACAGCCCATCAGATCTCTTGGCAGGAGCACTGTGGAGCACTGTGCAAAGATACAAAGGGCTCTAGACCAAGTTTATCAGGGCACAGCCAAACTCAGCAGCTTTGTCTCAAAAAGAACAATAGTAGCTGCAGGGAAAGTTAAAGGAGCTCATGGTGATCCTGCAAATTAGGGCACTAAGGACAATGGAGCAAACCCTGAGTCAGCAGCAAGGGACAAAGTGGTGCTAGGGCCCCAAGACAAAGAAGAGGAGTCAAATGCAAAGCTGTGTCCAGAGAAACTGCAATGGATCTTCTCAGAGAAGGTTCATTTACACAATGCTTAGGAGCCACTGCTTCAGAACACAAACCTCTGCTACCACCATTCTTCCACTCTAAGTGTTTAGTGATCAAGAAACAAGAGTTTAACTATAAATCAAAATCACTGATGTTGACAGCAACACATTGCTCTGTAGACTTTGAAAGGAAGTATAAACAACATCCCAGTATTTTTGCCAAAGCAACTAGTAGGAAGTGTTTTTAGCTTTTGGCAAAATGAGAAAAATTAGTACTTTGTCATTTACTCTCACAGAAATTAATTTTTCCACATACCAATTAACATTTGCATTTCTCATTAATCCCTTTATTCCAATTTCATTATACTATCCAGACCTTTCATGTTGCCAGAAGGACATCAGAATTAGTTTTTGGTATTGTCTTTCATTAGTTGAATAGTAGGGAGTATGTTTTTGTGGTTTTTATTACAAACCAACTGATTTCTTCCTGACCCATAACTTAGCACTTGAAAAGCACCCTATCCTTTTAGACAAATAACTGACCTTCACTGAGCCATGTAAGACAGTCTGTCTGTCCCTATTTTGCTCAGCTACCACAGAATCTTCCATTCTGTGATGTCATCTGAGGGACAAACAAGACAGATAAACACAATCTGGAAATACGCCTCAAAGAAAAAAAAAACAGTATAACAGCTCAATTTTTAAAGACTATTTTCCTTTTCAAAAAAACAATGGAGACAAAATTACTTGCAGACAGCTAAAAGAGATATAAAATAAAGTATTAAGCCAATTATACAAAACTTGAGTCAGTTTTATTTCTCAACCACAAAACTTCTCAAAAGCATGAAAATAACTGAAAAACTGGTAATATAGATGTCCTGAAATTATTTCAGGAACTGTAGAGGATTATAAGGAACACCATAAGAAGAGAAAAAAACAAAGGGAGTGAAAACTATAATCAAGTGTATAACTGATACCACTGATATGAGAAAAGATAACTAGTACAAAGACAACATAATTTGCAAAAATATATTGACAAATACACCAACTACACTCTGAGTCATCCTAAAGATGAGTAAATAACAATTCTTCTATAAACACAATCATGGGAATAGCTCATTTCTTATGACAACTCCAATGATAAAAAAAATACAGCATTTCTTATTTATACAGGTTATTGATGAACAATCTCATGCACATGTTAAACAGTATGACTTAAAAGAATAATCAAGGTTGATGAAAAACCTCTATCCTTATCCTTTGTATTCTTCACAGTCTTTGCATGTTCTGTCTAATACTGAAAATATTAACAGTATCTATTTGTTACAGGGTATCTTTAGGCAACCAGACAACTGACAGTCTCATTCTAACCATAAAAAATATCTAAAACACTAGCATAAATATATTTGAGTCTGAAAACCACACCCTTGTCATCTTCCTAACTTGAATCTTGCAGAAGCATAGCATTTCTAAACAGAAAATAAATTTAAATTCATTGTTACTACAGGTCTGCCTAGACTGAACTGGCATTCTTCCTTTACCCTTTGTGTGGCACACTTACCCATTCCAGAATTACAATTCAATTGATAATAAGGACTCTCAAGACCTAGATCTTCCAGATTTGGAGACCAATGACATTGGCCTGAAACTAAAGTACTAAAGTGGAAACACTCTTTGGAGTACACGGTAAAAACGAGCCCAAACTCCACTGTCTCTTTTGTGAGCTAAGAGACCAGAGGTAACTGTTACCTCTTACCCTTTTCTTTAGAAGTCTATAACAAGTTCTGAAAAAAAAGAATTCTTCTTTCCTAATGTTCTCTCAGCATCCCTTAACCCTATACCAAACCAGGCACCTTCTTGAAAGAGCAGGTGTAACAATCTGGAAAACATTGTAGAAAGCTCTACCTGTGAAGGACTGCCCACCACTCAATTGTTTCTTTCTTAAATTGGTGGTCCAAAGAGCCAGTGGAACTGAGGCAGAAATAGATGAAGATCAGTTGGGAGTAGAATAATTTCCTGTTTCCCTGTCTTTATGAGAATTCCAGAAGTTGTCAACACACATAATAAAAAAAAAGAGAGAAAAATACTGCAAAAAGTCTGGAGAATCAGCTAAACCATACAACAAACCAATACCCACACCATGTCATTCATTTAGAAAAAATCATCCAGAGCAAAACAGAATGGGTGTTCCCACCAGGAAAAAAATCTCCTCTGTGGGAATCCTTTTATTTGAAGAGAAAAGGAATGTGTATTTTGGGCACAGATGTGAAGTTAGTTTAAGCAACCAGAGAGAAGTGATTTCCAAGTGGTCCCCTCCAATCCACTCTATTCTACGAATATATCATTCACTTTATCATTTAATTGCTGCTTTTATAATTTTCTATTAAAATATTCAAAAACTGTAAAAAAGCACAAGAAAGAGAAACTACTGTCATGGAAGAATACACTTAAAGGATACTGTGAAACAGGTATTTAATAAAGAGACCAATGGTGAGAGAAAACAGGGCACAGTTTATCTTTTTTACAGCACCTGCTAATCCTTTTGTAGCTCTTTATAAAACTCACTTATTAAAAAAGAACTGGCCACCTGGGAATGAACTGCTTGCCTCCAAACTCTTCCTCACTGAAGGCACCTCTGCTTTTAAGGAGTCCTGGAATGACATCTAAGCTTTCAGAATACTGAGAAATTGGAGTAGCGGAAAAAAAAACTCATCATCTTTTCTCACCACAGAAACTGTTGCTCTTCATCAGCAAATCTGCCATCACTGTTGACATTTCTGTTGAAATATATGAACGCAGAAAACATTTTAGAAGTTTCACTTCTATAGCA
The DNA here is from genome assembly GCA_013398955.1 of Callaeas wilsoni. Classification (NCBI taxonomy): domain Eukaryota; kingdom Metazoa; phylum Chordata; class Aves; order Passeriformes; family Callaeidae; genus Callaeas; species Callaeas wilsoni. The sequence continues at coordinate 71,384 of VWPU01006532.1, forward strand.
ATCACAATAGATGGCAAGGCACAATGGTTGGAGGAAGATGTAAACAAAACTGAGCTTCCTTATGATTGCCAGAAATTGTTCCTGCTTTCCTGAGGCAACATGTCAATAAATTCAATCTGCTTCAATTAATATACCTATTCTGTTACAACTAGATTGTTATTTGCAAAACAGAATTGCAAACAAAATGGCAAATAACTTTTCCCCTCAAAAGGTCCTTTTCTCTTTTTTCCCCCCAGTACCTTTATAAGGCACTAGTGATTTCATTAGCACTGTTCATTCTTTCCTTCAGTCTTTGAGACAACAAAAGAATGTGAGATAGAAAGTGAGCAAGTCTCTTGCTGGAATAGCATACCTCCCTTCTGTTCTCTTTTAAAAAAAATAATAGCATTAATGGCAGGAATCTGCCATGCTCTACTGTTTCCTCATTAGCAGAAAAGTGGTTTCATTACAGAAGTTATTTCAGTACATGTATAGGAACTGTAGGGAAAGGGGAGCGGGAAGTTCCACACACCTTCTCTTGTATGAAGTGTACTATTTCTACAATCTTCTTAATTCCTGCAAGGATTTTAAATCACTACAATACAGAATTGAGGTTGATACCTGCTTCATATAGAGAATGACAGGACTCTAAGTAATGAAAGATTTCACATTCCTTTAAGCTTTCATCCTATTAGTCCTGAATGCAATGTACTTTAAATAGAAAATATCTTGTAACCCCATAAAAGATGCCTCAAGTATTTATGACACAGAACCAGATGCAATCTAACCTTACGATTATCTAGTACCCGTAAACATGTTCTACTGAGAAATAATGCCAAACCTCTCACTGCAATGACCCCTCTATGGTTCTGAAGCCTTTTACATACAACTATCATGAACATCAAACTCAACAAACTACACTGAAGGCTAAGTCTGTGGTACCTTTCAACTGCCTTGTCAGATGAAGAATGACATCTCTGAACTCACAAGCACACAGAACAAGGTCTGCCCGACTTGGGTAGCAAACACTGGAGCAATGTGCTCATTGGTGTAAGTCTTAGCAAGGAGTTAGAATGTATGAGAGCAGCTGAGTTTATCCACAGCCATCTCATCACATGATGGCATGAACTGCTTGGGCTGATCTAGATCAGAGACCTTTGTCTGTGGCTAAAGGGAAAGCACTTTGTATTATTATTGTGCATCTTGCAGCACTGCAGATATATGCTCATAAGCCATATGAGCACCTAAATGGTGACAGGAAGCCTCGCTTAGGCAGCGTTGGCAAAACCCATCTCTAACTCGAGTACCCAGAAAGCATCCACAACTCACAGGAGAGGTAAAAATGGGCCATTGAAAAATCTTGCATTCAACACAGAAAGATGGAGGAATGTTATATTCCTCTTCCATTTTGGAGAAAACTAGTCAGAACAATATTGGAAGGCAATTTTTTTGTCTTCAGGCCAGTAATTTCAGATCTAATTTAAGTGATGTATGACATTCGTGACTGCAAAAAGCACCAGTAACAAAAACACAAAACCAAAAACTAGGAGAGCTCTCGTTCTTATAAAGAGAAGTGTACAATTTTGAACAGACAGGAAGCCTGTCTAACGGGTTAGCTGTTCTATTACACATGCAAGTTTTAAAATTATGACTGTGAAGGAAGGTCATTCTTTTCAATTAGCAGAAGTTTCAACTGACCTTTTCCTATTAGAGGCACTTGGACACCATCAACTAAAACAGCAACCCAAACTGAAAGCAGAACTGAAAACAGCGGGATGCATGTTCCACAAAAGGAAATACCCGTTTCAACTGCAACACTAAAGTACTTCACGCCTTTATTAAATAAAATTCCAACTGCAGTGTTTTATGTAGTATGATAATCCAAATAGTCTTTATCTAAGAAGTTATTAGATCACAGATTTTAAAAGGAGAAAATTATATTGCAGTGAAGCATTCTCCTTGGTGCTTTACTTTCCTCTTTTTCACCTACAGTTTTCACCTCTGCTCTTATTTTCTCATTCTTCCTCCCTCCACACTCAAGGAGTTTTTTCTTTGCTACAAGTCTTCACTCTTTCAGAATCTTTTTTTTTTAAATCCTGCTTACAGTTTAATATAAAAGACTGCTATGATAGCTCTGCTATGTATCATATACTATAACAGCCTCAATGGACAACATTCTCTAAACTATTAAGTGCTATCATGAAGTTAGTAAATGGAAGGCCTTTCATTTTATAAAATTAACAATATAATCTTTAATATCAAAGGTGCTTAAGAATATCCAGGGAAATTGCTTTTCCCTAAGCATACAAACATGCTAGAAAGAAGATCCGTACTGGCAAATACATATTTTTAAGAGTGAACAAGTTTTTATAAGGATGTGTTTTGAAAATAAAGTGTTCTTCATTCTTTGTTGTTGAGATTGCCAGATCTGTCAATGTTATTAGCACAAAACAGTTGTTCATCTGACTACTAATGCAGCAACTGATACACTAACTATACATAGTGCCACAGGACTACTCCTCCCTGTGCAAGAATTCACGTCTGAATCAAAAGAAAAGCAAATTACTTGATTATGAATTAAAGAATGGATAGGATATTCCAGGTTCAGTAAAAACAGACCACAGGCACATGAGTCTCATTAATCTCTTACACCTATTCAATCATGAAAAAAAAACAAAAACAAGAAAAACCAGAACTAAAAATTCAAAGTCACAAAAAATTCTGTGTCTATTGCCAATGAGTTTAAGCCTGGTTTTGGTGTATGATCACATACTAGAATTGAAAGCATGGCTCTACTCATCTGTCAAGCTAAGTGAAGACAGTATAGCACCTTAAAACAACAGCATAAGCAAGCACATCAAATTTAAACTTGAGGTTTCTACATGCAATGATTAGAAGATTTAGTTTTGAAATGTTCATGATCAAACAAAAGTTATTTCATATCGAACAAATTTCTACCAGTAACGTTTTACAAATTAGTCTTTTGAATGTAGAAACTTCCTAAAAGAAGAAATGTAAATTTTTCTAATAATCTAAACTCAGTTTCATTTTAAAGCATATGCAATGTTATCTTCAAATTCCATTAATTTTAAGCATTTTTATACTTGCACAATTGAGTATCTAGGAAGAAGGTTGTGTGGAAGATACACATTACCATACTTGACCAGTACTGACCTTTCTCCTCGCAGCTGAAGTGCTAATTCTCCTGGTGTCCCTTCCATGGAGTCTTCACTTCCTAATCTGCTGATATGCTCATTACAAATTAATTGTCTACTCTCATCATTAAAAGATGTGTACAACTTTTGTTCTGCTAAGCAGTTATTATTACTTCTGTCAAGATTATTCATCATCATAGTTGGTTCTTCAAAACCTAGCTTCACTTCATCTGAAATAGTCAAAGAGAATACATTTTGTTCAAGTGTTATTAATTATTGCTTGTCCTGTTACATTATCAAAATTTGCTTCTATCAATTTAAAAAGGTGAGAAAGCTTAAGACTATTAAGAGTAAGGTAGTCAATGTCTTCTTATGAACAGTATTTCTTAAAGCCTTTTGGGGTTGTGTTTTAAAGTTTTAATATTTCATCTTTTTTTTAATTTCCCTTTTACCAATAGGTGGATTGTACCTTGAGAAAAAAGTGATTGTATCTCAGGACCTGAATATTATGAAGGAACTCAGGAAAAAGGTAGCTGTTAGTCCTGTAGCTTCTGTGTACACACAGTAAGAATCTCCACAAAAAAAAACCCCTCACATAAACATTTGCATGATCCCAAAACAGGAGAAGAGACCAAGGCAGGTTACAACTGCATTAGCTTCTCAACTTCCTCCATTACTAACATCAACTTATTAAGGCTACATGAAGGGGTACATTATATAAGGCTATATTTATAGAATAAATATGTAATAATGAAGTAAAGTTTAGTACTTTTTATGTAAGACTTATTTTGCAGCAAGGTAAAAAGTGAGATATTCAGTTTATCATGTAAAGTAACTATCTTGGACAATGTAAGAATTGTCATTATTACAACTGAGTCTTCTGCAATAAAGACAGAGTCCCAGCACACTTCATTATGAGCCAACATGCAGGAAGCCAAGATGCCATTTCCCATCTGCAAGAAAATTACTTTTAAACCCCACATTTGGTGACCTTTATTAAGTCTCCACTAATGAAACTCTTAACAACAGATACGATGTAGTTGGAGGCCTGTCAAGACATATCATTCCTTTTTATTCCTCCTTTTATGCTCAATAATCCGTCAGGGAATCTCTTTAGATGATGGCATCTCATTATCTCTTTAAACATGTCAGCATTTATTGTTAATTTTACTCACTGAACACAACTTCCAGTAAAATTCCATTATGTGGAAACTTATAGGAAGAAGAGGCACCTGAGTAGCTTTCAGCTCACTTCCAGTAGTGCAAGCCAGCATAATTTTGGGAAACCACAGTTTCAAAACTGCCTTAAATCCATTTAAATACTTCCACAATTCACATTGAGAGGACATGCAGGTCCTTTAACATATTAATAATTCATGTAATTACCAATACAAAAACCCACCATGCAGGTATTTTTCCAGCAAATAATATGTATCAAAATATTCTTACTCTGATCCAGAGGAACCCCTTTAGCAGAAAATATATCTCCCAGAGAAGGTGTTCTAAATAAGCCTTTCCAACGACTGCTGACTTTTCTAACCTCTGCAGCATCAGCAGGAGGTTTTGGAAGGAAAACAGAAGAATCTTCATCTTTTTCAGAAATTATTAGTATTGGTTTCTGTGACAAAAATAAAGAAGACTTCTAAACAAAAGCACAGATAATTTAATTTTCATATAAGTAAAATTTCTTTTAAAAAAGAAACCCTCGTGATTTCTAACAAAGGGCTAAGTTCAGAATAGAACAGAAGTTACATTGGCTTCCTCATTAAGAAATTTTCATATCCTGAATCTAATGATACCATTCCACTGAACAAACCAGATGTCTATACCATTATCACCACAGAAAGCCATTTAAAAGCCAACATTTAGGGGTGCAGGAAACAAAAACTAGCTTGAGTAAAACAACTTAGAATTATTTATTCCTCATAAATACTCATTTAACTACATCTGCAGCAAGCTTATTTATCAAAGAAAATTTTGTGCCGACTATTGCTAACAATTCTAGAGATACATCTATTCTTTGATTTGCTTTTGAGCATTAAAATAGTATTTCCAAAACACTTCAAATATGTTCACATGATATTTACTACTTCCTATCACACTGAGACAAATCATGCAGATCCAGATATGTGAAAGTCCTATTTTTACGTCAGTATCTTGCATCTTAGAGGATGCGAACAAGCCCCTGAATCTCTTGTACCAAGCACTTGTGCCCTTTCCCTACATAAAAGCACTGACCTCTAAGATAAATACCAATTTCCTCAAAATAAAGAATCCACTAGAAAGTCTCCAGCCAATCCTTCAGAGCTCTCCACAGTATTAGCTGAAGAAGCCAACAGGTGAGACTGACTACCCACAACCACCATGATTAATACAAGATCTCCATTTACAGTGTACTAACTTAGATCCACTGATAAAGAAAAAAAAAACAACCAGTTTTTGCATTGGTCAGTAGTTTTCTCTAATTTTTTTTCCACTCTCACACACAAAATAAATGAAACTTTAACACCAGTACTTACATCCAAACGTAGATATACTTAATCTAAATAGAAGCATGCTCAGAATTTTTAAACTTGCTTCATATAAATACATTATCTTATCCAAATTACTGAAGTATAAAATTTCTTGGGTATTTCCCCTAATTTCCTAAAGAATGCTCTCCTAAAGAATTTCCTAAAGGTTACTGTCTGGAAGAAGCAATGTATACAGCAAGCATATCTAATTAATACAGCATGTTCTGTTATCTCAGGTACTAAACAAATGGTCGTTAATCTTATATTTGAAGACCAAATATAAAAAAAACTGTGAAAGAGCAGATACACTTATAAATTGAAAACAATTCACAGCTTTCACAGAGGAAGGAAAAAGGTTCTTAAAGGACCTCTATCTGTTTTGAAATAAACGACAATCACGACATTCTATAGAAATGTAAGCCAAACAGAAAGCAACCACCTAGTTACCTTCAAGTTATTGATCACAGAACCACAAACAGATGAGGTTGGAAGGGACCTCTTGAGGTCCAAGCCGCATGTTCAACTACAGCCACCTAAACTCAGTTGCCCAGGACCATGCCTGCAAAGCTTTTGAAGATCTCTGGGCAACCTATGCCAAGGCCTCGTCACCCTCACAGTTGGAAAACTGTTTCCTGAAGTTCAGAGGAAACCTGCTGTGTCCCAATTTGTGCCCTCTGCCTCTGGTCCAGTCACTGCAAAGAGGGTGGCTCCATCCTCTCTGCACTTGCCTTTCAGGTATTTACGTCCATGGATAAGATCCTCCCTGGTCTTCTCCAGGCTGAATGTTCTCATTTCTCCCTGTCCCTTCATCACCTTTGTGGCCGTTCATCAGATTCTCTCCAGGAGCTCCATGTCTTTCTCGTACTGTGGAGCCCAGAACTGGATACAGCACTCCAGGTGTGACCACACCAGTGTTGAGTAGAGGGGAAGGATCATTTCCCTGAACCTGCTGGCAACACTCCTCCTAATGCAGCCTCAGATACCACCAGCCACTTTCCTAACAGCAAGGGCACATTGTTGGCTCATGTTCATGCTCACCAACTTCATCTATTTTAGTAAACTTACAAGAAAGCTGACTCAAGTATCCATCTTCTGATTCTTGTTAATGTCACTTTGAATCATAAAGTAATACAGCAATATTTAAGTAGTTTAAATTATTTTCAGGGGTTTTTTGGGGAAAAAATGACAAAAATGACTTTTTAAGTCTCAGACTATACAACAAGCAACAAGCCTCCATTTTTTCCCAATGTCTTTAAACCATTTCTTTTCCTAACACTACCAAGACACATATTTTTATATCAGTATTGCATGAGTTATTTCCAGAGTACTTACATGACCCAGTGGGCTTAGACGAACACCAGAAAGTGGTCTTGATTCAGCCGAATCAAAACTGGACGCATCAAGACTAACAAAGAAATGAAACGTAGTTAGAATAAAGCAGACCCAGAGTTTTGTGATCAGTTGGTTTGTTAATTGCATGCTTCTTCCCTTTGCCAGTGAATATGGGGAAAGGGAAGAAAGAAAAAGTGACAAGGGCACTTCATGCTAACAAAACTCCACATAGAAATCATTTTGAGGTAGTATAAATTTTGTTTGAAAATGAGCATTTCAAACTTCAGGACCTAAAATTTTACATTTAAAAGATCTCAGAAGGCTCTGAAAAAAATATCTAGCATATAGGTTAAAGGAAACAAGCAAGTTTTCACACCTTCTAGGAAAAAAGCTGAAGACTATCTCAATTAAAAGCATTCGATTGTCTCAAGAAAAGGTAAGTAACAGACTATTTTCTTATACTATTCTCCACATAGAAAACTAATGTAATGACTGCCTCTGGTAGCTCTAATCCACAGGAACTTCCTGGACATGTAGATTAACACCAACAGTAAAGATCATTAGAAGAAGTCAAAGGATGTGATTAGGAATACAGATTAACACAGGGAAAATAATCACCAGGAGCATAATTACAGAATCAAATCTCTTGCTGCTAATGAATATTTGAAAAAATCTTAAAGCCACAGTACCTAAAAACTGAAGGGGGTCTATTTTGAGGACATTGTGAGGATCGAGACCCAAAAAGTTTCCTTTGTTCATCTGTAGGTGTGAATGGTCTTTGAGTTCTTACTGTTCGTAGAGCATCTCTGGCTTCATTTACAATCTCAGAACTGCTCTTAGGCTTTGCCACTGACAACCAGTAGAATGGTTCTGCTTTTCTTCTATTTTCAGTCTTTGAAGCTTGCATTCCTCTGCGAAGTACTGCACAGGAAGAACACTGGAAAATGTATGTGAAAGTCACAAAGTATTATGCTAGTTTTAAATTACAAACTATTAATTCATCACTGGTTATGCTACCACAATAAAAGGGTAAGTAAATCCTAGACAGTGCTGAAATAGTGGGAAGTAAGGTACACTGATATGGCATTTCCTCTCTATTCCTCAGTTCTGTAGGAAAATACTCAAAACCAGAAAGCATCTGACATGGAGGATCTACCTTCAGGTTTTTTACATGAAGCTAAAATACATCACTGTGCTTCATGGGCCAAATGTGGTCCTCTACAATGCCATAGAAAATCTGTTTCCTAACACTTGATTACTTAGGAAACATCACAGCCAGAACAGGAATTCAACAATATACTGTAAAGAGACAGGTTTTTCCAACTTAGGAAAAATCTGATATATATTATTGACCTTACCAAGGGCAGCCTCCTAATATGTCAAAGAGGCATCATTATCAGTACCGAAGCACAGCTAATCAACAATTGATAAGCAGAGACAAGGAAGAGCAAGCAATCCATTTGTTTCCTCTGAAAGAAATTATTCCCCAACCCACCCCCAAGCACATGCAAAGAACGATAACGCTACTCTAAGTTATCAACCCAAACTTCCAATCAGTGTTCTGTCCTGCTGCAGTTTCTGGGAAATGCAGTGGGCAGTGAGAGACTTGCTCCATCACCCCTTGGGCCCTGCACAACCCATCACTATCATGGCACACTTATCTGTAGGTATCATCCTTGTCTTTTTACAGCAAACTCATCATGAGTCTTACACTATCCAAAATTCCTCTTCTGCCTTCAAACTTACCTAAAAACAAAAATATGTTTCTGCACTGTGACTCAGACCATCTGGTAACTTCTATTCTCTCACACAGTTTATGACAATGAACTGACAGTAGATCAGACACCATCATCTTGGTTATTTCTAAACTATGGAGTAAAAAAAATCTTATAACCTTAGTTTCTTAGTTCAATTCTTCTTGTTCTGCCGTTTAACTTTTCCAACTGCTTCTTCTTTCTTTGAGAGCCTGCAAATTCTGGCACAGTGTCTTTCACTGTTGCACACACAACAGAAAATTAGATGCTAAGGAGAAATGCACCAACCTCTTTCACTAAATGATGCCTAATTTAAAAAACCACAGGAACAGATCAGAAGCCTGAGACTATCCGTGTTTTTAATATTTTCAATTACCATTAAAATATTACTCATCTTCAGTGTGACTGAATTTTGTTCTCTATGCTCCTTACTCTTCCCTCTATTACAATGTGATTAAAAAAAAAGTACGGAGTTCCACTGCAGCTGTCTGTTTGGAAAAATTATACAGTCAGTCCTCACTAAAAAAAAGAAGGTAGACTAACATTCCCTATTCCCCCAGCTACTAGGAGCCAGAATTTTGACCTTAAGTGGAAGGTCTTCTCCATGGGCCTTATGTCTGGTACAGTTGGCAATGGTCCTGTGCAGGGCCGGGAGTTGGACTTCATGATCCTTGTGAGTCCCTTCCAACTCAGCATATTCCTTGATTCTGTAATTTTGCTCCCCAGTCCCAGCAGGAAACAGAGGGAATGCTGCAGCGTCAATGGGCACAGCACAACTGCTACATACAGATCTTGCCCTCACTACTGTCACCATTTCCCAAGTAGCCTTTAACCTGCACAAGTGAAGAGCTCCTCTCTGACTCTCTGCTGGAAGGTAGAAGAGTATCACAGCAGTGTCTGAAAAGCCATACTTGGGCTCTTGTCTTTATTCCCCAGTTGTTTACTCCAGAAGTCTGGTCTTTGCTGCACAGGAAGATTTTAAAGCAGTAGATAGCAGTACAGGATCCACACATTAGTCCCACCAATGTCCAGAAGCGAGACAGCTGTACCCTCACAGCTCTTAGCTCAATCAAGAGAAGAGAAGCACGGCTGACTACATCAGATGTGGCACCACACTGGCTCTGCCATCCTCTTTCCCATCTCAAGACCGGTGTCATTTAATTGCTAAGGTGCAGAGTGGGTGTATTTGCAATCACTAAGTACAGTGAGGAGAAGCCCTGTACTCAAGCTGTGAACACGCTACTCTCCGACATCCAAATCCACGTTCTGTCTGCCCTAGCACATCTCTAGAACAGTTAGCACACAGGTACAGGTTTAGTAAGACTCCCAGAATCATCACGGTTGGAAGAGACCTTTCAGATCATCAAGTCCAACGGCCAACCCTGCCCCTGTAACCTCTAAACCACATCAACCACTGCCAGATCCAGATTCCTCCTAAACTCGTCCAAGATTGGTGACTCCATCAACTTCCTTGGCCAACCTATTACAGTGGATAGCCATCCTAACTATGAATTTTTTTTTTTTCTAATATCTAATCTGAATCTCCCCTGTCTCATCTTAAGGCCATTTCCTCTTTCATTGCAAATACGGTAGAAGAGATGGGCCTCTACCTCCTTCTAGGAATATGCAAATAATAGCTATTATTAGACATAATTCTGAACACCAGCAACTCACCAATCACAACTGATGCACTTTCACCCTGGTGAAATTCTGACGCAGAGAAATCGCTATCAAAGAGAAACAAGAACAAAGTTACGAGAGTTGAGTCCACAGTCCTCAGCGGAGTAAGGCTTTCCAGCGCAGCCATGGGACAACACGTCCAAGAGGAACCCCCCAAATAAACAGCACCTGTGGAGTAAACGCTGTCCCAACCCAAACCCGGCAATCAAGCCTTTCTCCCGGGCAGGGGAAAGATGCTGGGAAGCGGCACAGGGGCTCTCTCTGTCCGTCCGCTTTCCAAAGCCTCCCGCCCGACTTTACCGCACAGTCCGGCCCTTCGCCCCCGCCCGACCAGGCGGCACACCCAGGGACGAGCACTACGGCCGGGGAGGGCACCGGGCGCTGCCCGAGGGACTCGCTCGGGACTCGCCACCGCCTGCACAGGGCCCCAGCCTCGCTCAGCCGCCCGCCGTTCCTATAGCAACCGTACGCAGCGCGGCGCCGCCGGGACGGG
>VWPU01006533.1:0-25303 GCA_013398955.1 Callaeas wilsoni
TCAGAGCCCCCAGACCCACGCAGAGCCCCAAGTCCCTGGACGGAACAGGAGGGTCACGATGCCACCGGCAAAAATCCCAGCACTGGTGAGGAAAACGGGGTCATGAGGGCGGCAGGGTTGGGGGCCTTGGGACCAGCACGGGGCAACAGGACCCCCACGAACACCCAGCGTGAGGCTCCGCATGTCCCGGGGCCGTGTCAGTCACAGCTCAGAGGTGACCGGGCTGATGGGATGTGTCAAACACCCCACGTCTCCAGGGATTTTGGGGGTGATTGTCATGTTTCTGTGTGTTTCCCCAGGCGTGGGAAGGCAGATGCCGTGTGTGCGGTGTGGGGCTGGTGCCCACTGGAGACGATGGCATGGATCCACCCGGCCCTTTGGTGCCAGGTATGGTGCTGGGGGCCCCAGCTCCCACTCCCTTGTTCGGGGACAGGGATGCTGATCCTGAAACGCAGCCCAAACCCGCTGGTGGGTGTGGGGTGTCCTCCTGCCCGGCTCCCCCGGCCACCTGCCTCCTGCCTGGGCCGTGAGCCCCGCTGGCTGCCGGGGGAGCACGGCCAGGGCGCGGGAGGTGCCCTCCTGCTAATTGGAGTGTGCTGAGGAGGAACCCGCTCGGCTCTGCCTGCCTTGACATTAAGACCTAAACTTGCTGTAAAACCAAATGGATACACACACCCACATCCACGAGGCTTTTAGTTCAGCAACAAGTGAATCCATCAAAGCCCAGCACCTAATTTAATAGCAATAATGAAAGGTGTGCGTCACTATTAATTTAAGCACTCCAACATTAGCCTTGCACTTAGAAACCAGCAAGGCAAAGCTATTTACAAATGAATGTACCAGGGCAATAAATTGAAAGGACTGGTCTGACCTGCGGTGGCGGCTTTCTTCATTTATACATAGATATATTTCTATAGATGCATTTATTCCCATCTCTTTAGCGAACTCTCCCTAATTAAGTTGAAGTGGCAGTGGAAGTGTGGCAGTAAGTGTGGAAAGAAGCTGCTGAAAATGTATTTAATTCATTATAAATAATCTTTGATACTGTGAGGTTGCATAAAGGTTTTCAGTATCAGAGCAGGACACCAAGGAAGGCCAAGGAGATCATCTGCACGCAGTGGGAGTGTCTGCATCCCGTGGTTTGACGTCCTCGTGCCAGGGAAGGGGGAGCACGGCTGGCGGGAGCCTCCGGTGGCACCGGGGGCTGTGGAGCACCGGCCCCGGGAGCCCTGCGGCGTGAGCAGGCTAAGGCTCACGAACACGGGGCTCTGGCTCCGAGCGGCTGCGCGTGGCCCGGGATGGCAATGCGTGTGAGCAGGAAGGTGTATGTCACCCGCATTAAAGGAGTTTAATGTGCTCCGAGTCACATTATTGTACCCTTGCAGAATACATTATCTGTCACGCCGCCTTTACAGGCTGTCACCTCGCAGAGAGGCTGCAGAGTTCCTGGAAACCATTATCAGCCTCTAATGATATTATCAGAATTGGAGCACTCGTGGCTTGGTGGGGGCCGAGGATTCACCGGCACCGCCATCACTCTCTGTGCCCCGAGAGCCCATGGGAGCAGTGGGACAGGACTGTGGCTCCACAGATCCTCCTCTGGAGCACGGGACCTGTGGGTGATGTACTGAGGGGTGCAGAGGCTCGGGGACCCCTGCGTGGCCCAGGGAGCCACCGTGAGGACGGGAGTTGGCACCTTGGGCAGGGGCAGCGGCAGGTGCAGGTGCATAAGACTCTGTGAAGGAACCCAGCCCACGGGGACAGCGCCCACCACATTCCACTCCAGGGTGCCCTTCCCATGACTCTGGAGACCCCGAGCGCTACTCTGCCCTCTCCCTTTCTGGTGGCACTACAAAAAGCAGAGTCGTCTTTTTTGGAGTGTAATCTTCTGCCTGCGACAAGGAGCCACGCAAACTGATAAATTGCAGATTAAACGAGTGCCACACTCCACTCCAGCCCTGGCTGTTAATTCCCCTGTTGTGCAATTCCCGGCTCTCAGGGCCTGTCAATTCCAGCTAATCGCAGGAGGCACTAAAACACTCTGCCCTGACAGCCCCGGATCGAGGCACCCCTGACTCCCGGCTCAGGTGGATTGCACGCATCACTTATGCACAAATCAGCAATATGCCAGCAGGGAGGAATTATGTCCGATGACAGCCCAGACATGAGGTACATATTGCAGAGCCGGCGAGCCCCAGCCGCCGTGACAGATTGCGGCGCGGGGCTGCGCTGGTGCGGGAGCAGATCCCGGCTGCACCGGCCCCGAGCACACCCGGAGCCACCGGCATCGCGCCTGTGCTGCGGCAGGACGGGGCAGCACTCCCAGCCTGTCCCCCGCCCTGCCCCCGGCCCCATCCCCATCCCTGTCCCCATCCCCGTCAGCGCCAGGGGTGCCCACCCAGAGGGGCTGATGCTGGCATCAAGGGAAAGGAGGAGAGCACGGGGCTGGGAACGGCACCGTGGGCACAGGCAGTGTCCCACCCAGGATGTGGGGTGCCAAAACGTCCTGCTGTGCCCAGCTGGGGTGGGGACCAGCCCTGCTGAATCCCACTCTGCCCAGCCCAGCTCTGCTGTAACATTTAACTTGTCGTAGTCTGTGATCCTGAAAAGCTGAAATTAATGACAGCCTTGCAGTTGCTCATTAATAATTGCTTCATTACTGTACGCAGTTGCAGCCTCCTGACAATAATGGGGTTTGCTGGTGTATTTCTAATTATCTGGCATTTCAGCTCCCTAATAGAGTCCCGGTGCTCCCTGACGAGGCCTTGCTCTCCAGCAGGAGCGCAGCCCAGCCCACTCAGCCCCGACGCCTCTGGCAGCCCATGTGCTCCTTCACCTGCAGCTCCTGGGAAGAGGCTGAACCGCCGTGGTGAGGCTCCATGCAGGACCTGGGGGCACCAAGGCCCACCACACTTGGGCTGAACTCTCCCACATCCCCATCGCACGCCTGGTGCTCGTGCCGAGGTCGGTTTGGGAGCAATGACATCGGGAGAGGTGTTGGGAGCTCTGGAGCACAAAGCAGGTACGTGCCTGTGGCTGGCAGTGCTCGGTGTGGCCACACCACAGCCGTCCCCCCACCATGCCTGTCTCCATGGCCACACTGTGGCCATCCCCGTGGCCTCACCAGGGCCATCCCCATCACCACACCACAGCCGTCCCCATGGCCACATCACAGCCATCCCCATGGCCTCACCAGGGCCATCCCCATGGGCACACCACAGCTGTCCCCATGGCCACACCATGCCTGTCCCCATGGCCCACACCGTGCCCGTCTCTGTGGCCATGGCAGCCCCAGCAGCCCTGGCACTGCCACTTGGGTGCGTTCCAGCCTGGGCGAGCAGAGCCAAGAGGAGGTGCCAGAAGCCTCTGTGGGTGCCCAGGGCAGGGCTGGCTCGGCCGGGGCCGCGGTGCTGCGGGCAGAGGCTGTGCTCCCGGCAGAGCGAGTGCCGTTCCAGCTCCTCGCAGAAATCCGCCTGGCAGTGGCGGCGGTGGCGGCAGTGGCAGCAGTGGCGGCGGTGGCAGGGGATTTGTGGCCGCGTCCCCACGCTCACAGCACGGAAACAATCACTTGTGCCCCGTTCCAGCCCCCGCCACCGGCTCCCAGCCCATTACGGCACACGCGGCCCCCGCGCTCCCACCTGGGGAGGGGGCTCATTTGTAGTTAAAAATCTATTGTGACTTGTCAGAAAAATGAATAAATGAGCACATTATTTTTTCATTTTGGAGCTCAGCATCTGTTTGTCTAATCAAGAAAGAGAACTGGGAAAGTCAACCAGGGCTGACGCACACATTTTATTTAACTTTTCCTCTGTCAAAGGAGTTTAAATGTGTAATGAACAGGCCATGGTGATTTGAAATATAATCCCATTACTCTGATGAGATTACCCAGGCTGTGAGAGTTCACAAATCATGCTTAGGGTTTTTAGAGTGAACAACACCCTGTTGAGATTTTTTTTCTCTTTTTGCATTTAAGCAGAGGTGTGTGGGGAGAATAAAACATGACAGTGCTTAACCCTTCACGCAGTGGAGCAGCAGCATGGGGCTGTGCCCAGGGCCAGCCCTCCCCGTGCTCCAGATTTTTGGTGAGCCTGAGATCTCCCACGGTCACGGCAGCGGTGCCAGGGAGCAGCACCTGGCCAGGGCACGCTCCTGCTGGCCCAGCTGGCCGTGTGCCCACTGTGCCCACACATCCCTGTCCTCGTGGCCGTCCTTGTGCCAGTGCTGCACAGGGGCGGCTGCGCTGGGATGTGATTTAAGGGGCATTAATTTCAGCTGCAGCAGCAGCACCCAGCCCCACCCGCCACCACAGCAGCGCATTTCCATGAATTCATGGGCCCATTACAAACATGTCTCCATAAATAACTCCCCCCATTAATCTCAGGGCTGCACCCACGGCTGTGCGATGGGTTTCGCCTGCTTGTTCCAGTGCCAGGTCTCAGCCCTGCCTGAGGGGCAGCTGCAAAACCCCTGGGATGCACCAGGCTCCCCCCAACCCAAACACAAAGGTGCCTCTGGCAGGAATTGGTCCTCTGGGAGCTCCTGGCAAACCCCTGCAGAGCCCAGGGAGAGCATCAAGTGCTCTGGCCTTGGGTGCCAGCATGTGCCAGGGTGCCCCGGGTGTCCTCTGCTTAAAGGTCACTCTGGTGCTCTCCAATGCTCTGACAAAGCCAAGGAGGTGGAGGGGAAATGTCCCTGTGGACAGGGCTCCTCCAACAGCAGGAGCCAGAGAAGATTCAGGGAATCTCTGCCGCCTCCAGCAGCTGTCTGCGTGCGGCAGGCCGGAGTCATCCTCGGCGTGAGCCGCAGCCGCGCTGCTCTGCCGGGTAGCGGGGATGGAGGAACAGCTTGCCTTGCTGACCCAGTTGAATGCCCATCTGACTCAATTACATCTACAGCTACCGGGGAAAGACCAGCCCGTGATGGCTCAGTGCTCAGCTGTGCACACATTGCAGCCGTGAGCTCTGATTTAACTCCTTCAGAAACGCTGAGGAGCAGAAATGTCTGTTCTAGGGGAGGGATGCACAGCTCCTGGAATGCTGGATCTTGCCAGGATTTAAGGAAGGTTTCCTGCATGCCATGTATCAAACTGAATCCGATCTTTGAAAGCAAATTTGCTTTTTAACTGTCAATGGCTCTTTTGGAGCAAATGAACTCACTTTGGGCTCCAAAGCTCCCCGCTCCTCACGCAGCCCTTGGAGCAGCCTCCAGCAGCAGCCTCTGCCCATCCAGCTCTGCCTGGCTCCCAGGGACAGCCACCAGGAACAGGCAGTGGAAGGTGACTGACGAGAGGGTGTGAACACGGCTGGTCTGGGCAAGGGACCGTGCCACAAATGTCACCACAGACAGCAGAGATGTTATTATTTGAGTTTTTTAGGCTCTACTGAGAGCAAACCTGCACATGCTGAATCCCTGCTGATAATAAATACACATGAGGGGGTGGCAACAGCACTATGGCCATGGAAACAGGAGATTGCTGCAGTTTCTGGTACCAAACAGGCAATTTTTCAGTTCAGTTAAAAAGAATTGAAACTGGGTGGCCAAAGAACATTCACAGAACAACTTTAATGTTAAATAGTTCACAGAGTCGGTTAAAAGAGTCATTTACATCGAAGGGGCTTTTCCCATTTTATCTGTGCTGCATTAGCACATAGAAAATATTAAAAAATTAATAGACTACTATAAAATAGCATTTCTCTTGTTTTGCAGATATCATGGAAGACTGTACAGGGAGGCCTGGCCTCGGTGGTGCAGGGCTGAGCTGCTGAAACCCAGAACACGAACACAAGAGGTGAGACCCAGACCCTCCCTCCGGCCCAGGGCTGCTCCCGCACGCTGTGTTAAGGCTCAGGAAGTTCTCCCTGCACAAAAGCAAGGTGGGAGGCTGGCAGAGGGCGGGCAGCGCCGCAGGGAGCTGCCCCCAGCCCCGCGGGGAACCGGGGCAGCTCCACCACAGCCGGACGTGTGTGCAGAGCTCCAGCGACCTGGAGAGACGGAAGAAAGACACCTCTGGTGAATTCAACCAAAAATGAGGCTCTGGGTCCCAGCAATCCACTCCCATGTTCCCTGATGTGTTAAGGATGGACAAGGCCAAGATAGTTACAAATCCCAGTACAAAGTAGGTCTTAATTTTTATTTTTAAAGAATAATATTGAGAGAAGGTGAAGGCATTTCTCAGTGCCCAGGTGCAAGGTGTCTCAGTGGGTATGCCACCCCCAGGGTGGCAGCAGCTGAGGGTCCCGGGCAGGAGGACGCTCCTCTCCACCACCAAGATGTGGATTTCCAACCACTGTGCTGCCTTCAGCAAGGAACTTCCAATAAAGCATTTGCAAAGCTGAAAAGCACAGTTAAATAAAAATATTTTTGAACAAAACAAACACAGCAGACTCGACTGTCTCAGTGCTCCCTCGCTAAGCGCTCCCCTGCCACGGCTGCTGTTCCTGGCTCACGGATGCCTCCTGCACTTCAGCAACAGAAGTGAAACCATCTGGGACTGCAGCCTCCCCCCAAAAGAACTGTGCATCATATGGACCTTGAAAAAGATTACATCTGTTTATTAATAGTAAAAATGGATACATTTGTCCTACATTTTGTTTTTAGAAATTTGATCATGTCACAAGCAATACCTGCGTGTACGTGGGTGGATTACAGATGTATATAATTTATTTTAACCAGGCTGTGAAATAATATGTAATCACATCTCTTCTTGTGATTGTACATAATACAGTAATTAAATGATGCCAGTCTACGTCATTCTCTTATTTCTAATCAAAGGAACCTGAAGCGTAACAGTCTTCTTTCCGGCTGATATGGCTCTTTATTTCTGTCACAGGGGAGACTTCCCATCACCAACGAGGGATAATCTTCCAGCCGTGAGAGACGGGGTAATTCAGATTCCTTCCCGGCCGCTCCTGCCCTGGGCAGCAGGAGCACCACAGTCCTGGCTCCCGCCTGGCCGGGCGGGGAGCGGCTCCTCCGAACGCGGCACACAGGCTCTCCTCGAGGCTCGGCCTCACTGCTGTCCCGACTTCTTCTCCTTCTGGAAGCTAAAGCTTGTTCTCCTGCTCAGTTTTCTTTGTTTCTGAGCAAAATAATCTGCTCTGGCTGTGCTTGCTCGTGACTCTAGAATATAGTTAACCTGCAAGACACGAGATGGTGTTTAATGTCACCGGGGGCCAGAGGGACGGCCCGGGGTGGGCAGGGACCCCCACTCCACCCACTGAACAGGGCTCTGGTGTAACTGGTCCCAGCAATCACCAGCACGATGATGGCAGAGAGAGCCCAGAGTGGCAGGACAGCCCTGGCCTGTCCTCCTGTGTCCCTTGTCCCTGGTCACCCGAACCTCTGGGGAAGGCAGTGAGCCGTGCAGACCCCCCACTGCTGGGATAATCCAGTAATGAGCGTCAATAAAGGACCTTATCACCCTCAGTAGAAAGAATTCTTCCATTATGATGTTTGCAAACTCAGCTAATCTCAGAGTTTCCCTGTGTTTTGGCACATTTTACTTGATAAAAGCATTTTTAAATGATATTTAACAAGCCTGCTACTTCCTAAATTTATTATCTCCAGTGCTTTGTGATAATCTTGGAGATAATTTTAATGGAAGGTTAATGCAAGAATCAAAAAGATAAAAATGCCCTTTGGTCTGCCATTAGCTGGTTAATATGCTGTGGCTTAAAACTTGCACAATTTTATGCACTGTAGAGTGTTTCACTTTCATTGCATATTACAGCTTAAGGCATAAAAATATAGGGAATTTTCATGGTCAATAAAGTCTCAGTCCTTCTCACTTGATCATCTAAAAAGCCTAATTTGAAAAGGCTGATTTTTCTGTGCTCCCTAACGCTGATGGAATTGAAAACAAACCAGTGACTTGTGCATGAAACTAGAGAATGTTCTATATAAACAAACTGCAACTTAGGAAAAAAGTACTGTTCAATATTATTTCTCTCTTGAATATTCATGTTATTGACAGTAAACCTTTTTTTTTAGCCTTTGTTTATGCCCAGTCTCAGATGTGTGGTGTCGCCACCCCTGGAAGTGTTCAAAACCCGAAGAGATGTGGCATGGGGGTACTTGGGCAAAGGTTGGACTTGATGATCTTGGAGGTCTTTTCCAGCCTTAATGGTTCTATGATTCCATGATTCTAAGTGTTTGGGACTGCAATAGCTGATCTAAGATAAAGTGGGAACAGAAGAATTGGCCTAACAGCTCACAAAACAGAAACCCCCTCAAACACGCTGACCTTCTGTGTAATGAATAAAAGTTATTTTATCGCACGTCAGTTGTTTAACAATCCTCTAAACTCCACACAGCCAATAAAAGCAAACATAACAGATGGTTTGCCAAAATTACTGCTTTTGAATTTTGACTTGCTACAAAAGATGAACTTGTGGAAAATTCCATTTAATCTTTCAAGAGTGTAACAAAAATTTGTTTCCCAAAGCAAGGGAGTATGTGTCTGTACAGAGCCCCAAGGACAGCAAACAGTCCCGAGGGAGGACCAGGGCAGAAAAGCCCCTGTGTGCTGTGTAGGGACACCTGACTGTGGGGCAGAGATGTGAGGGGCAGGAGCACCCAACCCCTGCAGGGCACGGGGCTGCTGACCACGTGTCCGGAGCTGGAAACTACCTGCACACAATACAATTTGGTAGTTTCCTACAAAATTCCACAGGAAACGGTGTCTCTGTTAACTGGAAAGAAGCACCAAAGGAAATGCTACACACAGACAGGCAGCGGCTGTGTGGCTGTCTGAAGGATGAATAAAACAACAGGCACGGAGCAGCCATCCTGGCAGGTTAAACACACCCAGAGGTCCTCGGGCACTGCACCCTCCCGCGTTTCCAGAGCCTCCTGAATACTCACATGTCTAACAAGTGGTAAAACACCGGGATTTTGGGTCACGTTAAAATTTAATACTCACCTTCAGTACAATTTCATTGACAGTAGCAGCATCTGATTCAAAGTAAAGGTGTTTGTAGTCATGATTGCTTAGATATGTAAGTTTAAATATTGCATGACCTGCAAAGATAAGAAAAAAACTGCTTAGAATATTCCTGTAAAGTTTGAGCAGAGCTCGTGTGCCTGACAGAAGAAAACCACAGATGGTGATCTCAGCGTACCATCAGCACGACAGAAGGAAGCAATGAAATGCTGACAGGCTTCTCATGTCATTTCAATTTAAGGCAAGTGGTGGCTTACAGGAGCAGCTGAACTCCAGTCAATAAAGTTCCTTTTCCCATCACATCCCCACTGCAGGAAACGCAAAAATCCATCAAATGGCTGGTTAGCTCTGCTCGGCCCACGCCGGTGCTGCAGCTCAGCCACCGCGCCAGGGAACTGCTCACGAGGCGACCGCCACGCGGAGGAGAAGGGTGTATTGGAAAGAAAAGGGCAATTAATCCCAGAATCACCGCTCCAAACCCTCCTCCCGAGGCACCGCACGAGCCCACCCGGCCGCCGATGGCGAAGGGGAGCGTCGCCAAGCGCCGGGCCCCAAGGACGCGGCCGTGCCGCCACCAAACGCGCGGGCGGCCGGAGCGCCCTTCCCGCACGCGGGACAGCGGAACCGCGGGACAGCGGAACCGCGGGACAGCGGAACCTGCTGGCACCTCCCTGCTGCCCGGGGCTCTGTCCCAAACAGGTTCGGCTGCCGGCCCTGTGCTCACACGGTGCTGGCCCAGCGACAACGGCCCCGGCCTGGGACGCGCAGTGCCGGGAGGGATGGCTTGGACACAAAAGTCTGATGTGGAACGTGTGGGAAGGCAAAATATCCTTCACTTGTATGGATGCTGATAGCTTCAAAATTAAATTTAAATGTATTCTATACATGATACTTTTCCAACGGTTTTCTAATTTATTCAGTTCAACAGTCAAAGTTAGCAATCCATAAAGTAACAGCCACATTACTGTAAATCCAGGTCTTTCCTGCGGGAAAGCTAATTGGAAATCTTATTTACATTATCTAATTCTCCAGATTTCCAAAAACTGACTGATATATGCTCAGATTGGTGGCCAGGAAATTTGAGATGCAAGTATTTTATTGTGGCATGTTAATTAAACACCATTATGATGCACTAATCTGAAATATAAATTCTATATTGAAAAATTGGCTAATAATAATAATAAAACCCCAACCTTTAAATCATTTGACAAATGATGCCTCGGTGGTACTAAAAATGCGGAATTCCAAGCTGGGAGCTCATCAGCATGTTAATGCATGCAGCTCTGCCTGGAACACAGCATCTTAATGATTCCAAAAGTGCCAGTGCACCACTCCTGGGGATGGGACACAGCACCGCGCTCCACCAGCTCCCACCATCTTCCTTGGACACTGAACATTCCACACCGGTTACTAAAAATTAAACTGGCACAAAACAGGGTCAGGAGGATCCCAATGAGCTGCTGTATTTTGGGTCTTGGAAGGTCACTGGGTAATTGTTGCTGTGGATCAAGACAAAACCTCTTCAGGTGTTCCCTGCTGCCCCGGGAGCCCAGCCCGGCCTCGAGCCACGCTGTCACCGTGTGTCCCTCGGGCACTGCCCTGCCCAGGGCACTGCCAAGGGCAGCGTTCCCGCTGCCACGGGCACAGAGGCTGCTCCGGTCCTGCCTGCCTGGCAGGGCACTGCCCAAGCTCCTGCAGGGGCTCCCGGCAGCAGCAAGGAGGCGAGGCCGGTGCCGAGCCCGCGGCTGTGCAGGACCGGGTGTGCAAACACGCAGCCCCATCCTGCCCGTGACTGGTGGTTCAGCGGAGAGAAGCCAAGAAGACTTTTCCTTAGAAAGCCCCATTACAGCATCCTGTTTATGGGCTCCAAGTCCACAACACACTACTTACAGCATGAAATATGAGTGCACTGAAATCCTAACTGGCACTTTGCTCTGCTACTCTTCTAGCCAGATGGAATTTATGAATTGTGAGATTGATTTCCATTTCCAAGAGTGCTTAAATATGTGATGTACCTCTTTCCAATAGAGCACCACCCCTGACAATTCTGAGATCAATAGGAGCTTCCATGGTTTGATGTTTCCGTAGGAGAGGATCTGGTAACAAACAGCAGCAGCTCGAGTGGCTCCCACTGCACGTGACGGGAGATTCAAACCAAACGCAGGCGCTGCACAAGCAGCTGTTACCATCCCTCCACACCAACAGTGGCTGGGTGTTCACAGGGAACCCCAGTGCCCCCCAGTCAGGATTAATCAGCTGCACAGCGACAGAAAATCCACGTTATTCCCAACTACGTTTGTCTGTTAAAGCAGTTATGGCAAGCAAAAGGAAGGACAGAAACTCATCTGTTGCCACCAGCTTTGGTCACGGCGTAGGCGCAGCCCACGGGAGCTCAGCACAGCCCCCCGGTGCCCCCCGCCAGCCCCGCCACGGCCTCGCTGCGGCCGCGGGAGAGCAACATCTCCCCGCTGGTGCCCTTTGGCCTCCGCTCGGAACGCTGATAAATCTTCTCCAACCCCAACACTAATGGGTTCCTGTGTGGTTACTCCTGGAGAGGAGCCTGCAGCCGCCGCTGACGGAAGGGCAGGATGCTAATTCACTGGGAATTCACCAAGGAGAGCTCATTTACTCCTTCAGCACCACGTCTTACGTTCAGCTGCTCACCCCATCTCCTGATTTTTAGCACCACTGCACCGCCAACGAGGCGAGGGAAGAGGCCCTGCAGCGCCGCAGCTCTCGGGTCTCCTCACCCTTCCGAGGGCTGCTGAAATCCTCGCGCAGCCTCCACCCCGCGCCTCAGCCCCCAGCTTCTCCACAGCCCCGTGTTTACACACGGCACTGGGCAATCCTGTGGAATTACAGCTCCAGAATTACTGACCATAATGTGCTCATACAGGCAACAGTAAATCTTGTGCTAATTCCTGCAATCTTGGGAAAACATCCAAACCCTTGGTGGGCCCCACACTGCACCTGACACAGGTAAAAAAATAATCGCTCTAATCTAAGTAATAGACTCTTTTCATCAAAGTCTAAAAAATACATTTTTTGCCTGGAAAACAAGGATATGAATTTGCACAAGAAAAGATAATTTTTTACTGAATCTGCCAAGAGTAGGAAGTTTTTCTTCTTTCCCTCCCATCCCACAATTCAGCCCTTTCCCAAACCCTCTCTTTGCCAACGCCATTCTTCAAACAGAATGCATGGAATTAAATCACTAATTAGATGGAGGATGAAAAGAATATTCATGAATTGGACAAAATAGAAAACAAACAAACACTGGGAAATGCAAATTTATGTTAATTTTTCAATATACCTTGATGATTGCTTTGTCATTACAGGGCCATAAGGCAGAAGTCAACAATTAAGAGTTATTAGTGGAATAAATAGCTGGAGAAGGACTCTCTGAAGAACAAAGCACTTATGGACATTGTTTGACATCACTGATCCCCACTGCTTCAGAAACTGTAACGTCAACAGGCTCAAACCCTGAAATCTCTTCTCATGGGCCCAGAAAGGATGAAAAAGGATTAGAAATACACTAGTAAAAGGCAAGGAATGAGGATCATAAAATACGCACCAGCAACAGTTTTGTACAAAGACACATTTCCTTCAAACCCTGCACGAGATGGGGGAGCCTCTGCTCTGCAGCCACTGCTGTGTCTCACCCAAAAGCACTGGCGAGGGGCTCAGCTGTCTGAAAGCCACGTGTGACACCTCAGAAACGATGCCGTGACCCTGGAGAAGGGCCTGAAGGGCCTACAAAGCTGCAAGAGTTGCATTACCACCAAAAACACCCAGCACCCTTCCTGACACCTCTGGTAACAAAAAAACTTCACAGGGGATGTCACAAGTTGCAGCACGGCCGCAGCTGGATTATCCAGATACAGCCCTGAGCCTGGCTAGGGACAGACAGAACGGGGATGTGGACCTGTGTGTACAGGAGGGGTTAATCCCATTTTAAGCAAGTGATATTTATCCCACAGGTACAAAATTTAGAGGCAGTGAGGGCAGTCAGTGCTGGATGAAATCCTCACCCCACTGATACCAGTGGAGTCACTGATGGGTTCGGGCTGCCCACCCTGAACCCGCGGTGGATCTCCTCAAACCAGGGCCGTACTTCAGTGGGAACAAATGATAAGGCTGTTAAGGGAAAAAATAACAGCTGTGGTCTGGCTGGCTTGCCCCATTCTCCCAGGTAGCAGCATATTCCATGATGTCTCTCCTCCAGCCCTTTATGTTCCACTGTAGGCTTGTTACTCAGCATTGCTATTAGAGGGTGCAGCATGTCCAGATGTCCTGGAAGTAGAGCTGCAACTGAAGTGCAACACACACCCACTTTTAGGGCAAATTGTGGTAACTATTCACACATCTGGATTTATTCCGCCCATGGTTTCTTCTTTAAATTATTATCAGAGGCAGAATACTAATGAAGATTTTTGCAAAAATGCTGAAAATTGAGGTGCAACTCAGGGTTGCCCAAAGCCTCTTTACCAGCAACCTTGTTTGGGGAAAAAAGATAGATAAATCAAAATGCAGTGTTTCCACATGGCAATCGGCTCCTCCACTGCGTCTGCACCTCATCAATCACGCATTGTCTGCCGGAGAGGCGAGCCTTGTAAATGTCACATCCACTCAGGCCCAAGGAGAGGCGAATCAAAATGCAGCGAGGAGTTTTAATTGGATAGTGTAATTAAACTAAAAAACCCCAGCAGAATAGCTTTGACAGGATAGATGAAGACCCCTTTTAATAGGGCTACAAAACAGATTTGTTAAAAGGATGAGGCAATGCGCGCTCCTGATTGCGCTCAGGAGAACTTTTATGGAGAGGCTGTTGAGGGGGACGCAGTTAATCAGCACAGCCCCGGCTGCGGCAGGAGCCGCGCCACGCCGCCGCCCCCGACCCGCTCCTGTGCCCCCGCAGGGCCACCGGGACCCCTCCGTGCCGGGACACGTCCTGCCGAGCGCTGCCACCGGCCCCAGCCCGGCACAGCCCCGAGCCCGCTGGGGCGCACAGAGCTGCCGGCACCGCCACGGCACAGTCACGGCACGGCCACCGCACAGTCACGGCACCGCCACGGCCCCGCCACGGCACAGTCACGGCACGGCCACCGCACAGTCACGGCACCGCCACGGCCCCGCCACGGCACAGTCACGGCACGGCCACCGCACAGTCACGGCACCGCCACGGCCCCGCCACGGCACAGTCACGGCACGGCCACCGCACAGTCACGGCACCGCCACGGCCCCGCCACGGCACAGTCACGGCACGGCCACCGCACAGTCACGGCACCGCCACGGCCCCGCCACGGCACAGTCACGGCACGGCCACCGCACAGTCACGGCACCGCCACGGCCCCGCCACGGCACAGTCACGGCACGGCCACCGCACAGTCACGGCACCGCCACGGCCCCGCCACGGCACAGTCACGGCACGGCCACCGCACAGTCACGGCACCGCCACGGCCCCGCCACGGCACAGTCACGGCACGGCCACCGCACAGTCACGGCACCGCCACGGCCCCGCCACGGCACAGTCACGGCACCGCCACGGCACAGCCACGGCCATCTGTGCCCGCTGCTGTCCCCCGGGCACCCCCTGCCCGCACAGCGCAGCCACGTGTGGGCTCATCCCTTCTGTTCCACATTTGGACATTCCTTGCACTCCAAGCCTGAAGTTTGGGAACATTTTCTCTGCTGAACCTGTTTTTTACCTTTTGGCCAGAACCTGTGATTAGTCTCCTATGGAGTAAGAATTTTACTGTGCTACTTCATGCTCCGCTGTGGGAGCAGGGACATCAGGAACCAGCACACGATATTTTGTGCACCATTTGCAGAGCACACTCTGCCTCTGCTCTGGCCCCACTGCAGGCTCTGAGCAAACCTGCAACGGCTCTGTGTGAGCTCCCAGAGAAGCAGGAACCCAACACCTTCCCAACACTTCCTGGGTATTTTCAGCCCTTCCACAACCCAACAACAAATTCATTAAATTAGTATTACCCAATGTGCATAATCGGGAGGAACTGGACACTGAATTAAAACATCAAATACCTTTAGCTTTAAATGAAAACTACATAAAGGGGGTTCAGGCATCGCTCTGGCTATCACTTACAGGCAGGGTGAATACTGCTGGAAAAGCTATTTTCGTGCAGATGTGGAATTCAATGGGAAAGACTGACTCGTGTAGCAACATCAATCAAAACGTCGGCTCGGCTGGCAGCTCTCGACAGTAAGGCAGGTTCAAAGGTCACGGGATAAAGAAAAAGCCAAGCTCTGGTTCAGCTCTAATATCTCCTCGCTGGAAGTCTTACCGAGGTACCTGCCCCCCTTCTGTACTCGCAGCTTTCATTAATCTTCTTGCCATCTTTTTTAACTAGTCATGCAGAACCGCTCGATAGCGAGACATATAATGGGGAGGCCCTGTGCCTATTACCAGGTTAACACTCTGTTAAGCCCCAGTGCAACAATGGAATCAGAATTTAAAGGAAATCTTCAGCTGCAGGGTGCAAAGCGGGCAATTAAATTACAAACTGAAGTTACCCATGTACTCCGTGACCTATGGAACACCTTTGTTTAGACTTACCTTCATACTGAGGGTGTTTTGACATAGCAACTGAGATGTCTCTGCTTTATGAAAACAAAAAAAAGGCAGATAAAGGATCACAGAGAATGTTGCTTCAGTGTTTCAAGTAAATTATCAAATAAATCCAATTTCTGCAGCTCGTGTAAGGCACAGGTGCCTGGGAGAGCCCCGGGCAGGTGGCCGGCTGATCAGGTGCGGTGGCCCCGCGGGCTCCGTGCCCGGCCCCGGCCCAGCCAGTGCTCGGTGGCCCTGGACATCCATCACGGCCACTCGGACCACAGAGCACTGCACACGGGCAGTGACACTGAAGTTTCTCCCCTGTCCAAGTAATGTAAGAGACATTACCAGAATCAGATTTCCTTTAAATTACACTATTGCAAAGGGATATAATTGTATTAAACGTATTATGTTGCTTCCTTAAGACTTTATATTATGTACACTTAATTGAGATACAAAGCTCTATTCAGCTATAAAAATGACAACTACTTTATTAAGGCTTAAATCTTATTTCTCCATGATAGGATGCTTCCTTTCAAGACTCAAAACATTCAGAATCTCTCGTGATAATCAGGCCGAACCTGATTTAAAGAAGATGTTCGTTCCCAGTGTTGTCAGGTTCTAATGGCATCGGAGCAAGCCAGCAGGGCCATTACTTCTTCCCTCAGTCTAAATCCAGGGAGTCTGATTTAATTTACAAATAAAACTTCAAATTCTGACCCAGGGCTACTACAAGGGCAAACAAAAATCATCAGCCGTCCCTGCCTACAATCCCCCCACTAACAGCAAATAAGATGCCAGAGCTTTCTGTTTTCATTTTCTGTCCTCACTGAAGGCAGCTCTGAGTTCTGTGAGCTCACGGCACAGGAAAACTCAGCCTGTCCAGAACGGCTCCGAGCCGTCCATCAATATTCCCATCACACCAGCTCTGAAGCTGTTGAGTCCTTTCCCACACACACAAGTGCCACTAAAGCTTCTCCACACGACCCAGACCAGAGGGAAGTACAGAACACGTGCACGAGACTCTCCACTGCACCCTTACGCTGCCCCCAGCACTCAACCTCCACTCCCAACGCCCCTTGCCTGTACTAAAAAGCAGGGTCCCACTTGGAGGCTGGTGCAAACCCTTCACCTCTTCAGAGCTACAAGAGCCCAGCCCAGCAAAGCAGAGCTCAGCTGGGTTTTAACCCCACTGCGGTGCCTGGGGAGGGAAGGCAGCCCCAAACCCAGAGCCCAGAGCAATGGGACAAGCACAAGCAGTTCCGAAAGAGGAGATGGAGCATGTTTGTGTTACAAGAGATAAAAACATGAAAACAAAATATATTGCAGAACTCAAAGACCTTATCTGTACCCAGCCTCTCTTTGCAATAATTCATTCAAGAAAGATCCAGGAATAATTTTTGATGTAAACTCTGCTACAAACATACATCACCGTGCTGATAAAAATCACAGACAAAACTTGTGAAATACAGTGAGTTTCATTCCTTTATGCTACTAAAATAACTTTTTTCCATTTAAAATTCAAGAGATACCGATCTGCTGTTCAGTTCCCCAAAATGCATCATTCTGAGATGTCACACTAAAAGTCTTTTCTGCTGGCCTAAAATAATGACTTCTGGAACATCTTTAGTGAGTTGGGAAAAGGTCAGCAGTTTCAGGAGGAAGTATTTTCTCCTTTTGGAACTGTGCTGAACCATTATTTAGTAGGAGAAGTTTAAGATGTTCACATGAAAACGAGCAAATAAACCCCTCAGTCCTGTAATGGTTGCCTTGGTTGCAGCCTGTCGGTGTCCTCTCCAAAGCCACCTGGATTCTTCACTCAATGGGCCCCATGTGCAGGTACTGCCCTCCTGCACCTGGGCTCTATTTGGGGGTTGAAATTCCTGGGTTGTCAGGATTTGGGTACAAACAATTTCCCACAGCAGCAGGTGCTGCCTCTGGGGCTGGAGAGCCCCATCCTGGCAGGACGGGGTCCGAGGCGTCCAGGGGTGTGCCCTGGTGTGTTGACAGCAGTGGAAACCTCAGGTTTCAATCTGACTCTTCAAATACAGCCTCGTTTTGTGGGCACTGCTTTATCCCCTCAGATGTTTGCATTTGCAGTGACAGGTGGCCGCGGCACGGAGGTGTGACAGGGTTTACCAGCACAAACTGCCCCTTGTACACGAAATCCTCACGTGTTTCAGACTACCAGGTCATTGGGGAAGCTTCTCCTTGGGATCGTGCCTAGCCAAGGAACGTGAAATCTTCATGGAGAGACAGAAAAGGAAGACAATGACTAGACCAAGAACATGGAGTAGGAAGGGGTAATGAAGGGGAGAAGGATATAGTTCAATAATTGCTGATAAAATCTGTGGCAGCCATAAATTTACTCTTCCAAGAGAATTCAACAGATCATTACCTCTGTAAATATGTATCACATAATTCTCCCTCTCTGTCACCTTGCAGATAAGTACTTAATACCAGCATCTCACTACCCTGCAGAGGCACAAGTGCAATAAAATCCATCTGAGCTTTTGAACTGCAGTCACTTTTTGATAGTAGACAGTTCCATTTTGGCCCCACTGGGAGCCATTGCCCAATTCCCCCAGGGCCCATCCTGTGCTTTTTAAAACAAATTTTCCAGATAGAGACTCTCATTACTCTACTGACACAACAAGCAGAAGCCCTTGGTTTTGAAGTTGCACTCTACAGAGCCAGCTCTGACCTCTGGGTGATGACTGAGCTGGGACGCCCAGCCTGCCCCCAGACCTGGCTGTCACTGCCACCCTGGCCTGGCCACCACTGCAGAACAGAATGCCCAGAGTGGCACCTTCAATCCCAGTGACCCTGCAGCCACGGCAGGGGCAAATTCAGACTGAGCTGACACTTACTGTATGTCTGAGATCCTCAGCTGCACCAAAGCCATTTAAAACCAGTCTGGAAGTTAAAAAGTTCAAAAAAATTGCAATTACACTGAGACACAGACTTACTGGCTGTGCTGCAGGGCTGGAGACAGCTGGGCAGAGCCAGTGCTCCCTTGGTGTGACAGTGGGCAAGAAACACTGAGTGATGCCATTAGCTGAGAGCAGCATCAAAGGACACTCGTAAAATGTGTGTCTGTTTATGCTGTGTTCTCTATAACAGAATTGAGTCAGATTAAAAACATCCTGTAATGAATAAAATACACCTATAGAAAGAAAAGGACATGGTAGCAATAATTCTTTGGACATCGAGCACATCCAGGGAGGCAGAGAAGAGAGAACATAAATAAAAAGGACTACTCACTTGGGCTTTTTTCTTCCGCAAGGTCACAGGCACAGAGGAGTTCAGAATCGATTGAAATGGGTTTCTGCTTAATCCAAAACTTAGTGCTGGCCTTCTGATTAGTAACAGGGTCTATCTCTACCTTGTCTCCAGAAATACCTGAGATGAGAAAGAATAGAGAGCCACAACAGTGATCTGTTTAACCGATTTCATATCAGCCGTTTGACACACTTTATAAATCTTAAATGGGCTGAAGGTATATTGCCCTTCTGGGCTTTCTGAAAGCACGGGAGCTTTTGAAACCAGAAGCAAATGGTTATCAAACTGCATTGATAATCTGCATTTTATTCTCCTGCATTAGCATACCAAAAGAAAGAAATATCACAGAAAAAATTCTTCTAAACGCATACAGAGCTCTTCTGGAAGCAGCAGCTACATGAGCTGCGAGATTTATAGGAGATAGGGCTGGTTCTGCAGTCACCACTGCTCTGTGGAACAGACACTATCACCGCCCGCCCCGCTCCATCTGCTGTACAGCAGACACAGAATCACAGAGTAACAGAACCAGAGGCTCAGAATATGCTGAGCTGGAAGGGACCCATCAGGATCACTGAGTCCAGCTCCTGGCCCTGCACAGGACACCCCAGCAATCCCAATCCCACCCTGTGCCTCAGAGCGTTGTCCAAACGCCTCTTGAACTCAGACAGGGTTGATGCTGTGATCACTTTCCAGGGGAGCCTGTTCCAGAGCTCAACCCCGCTCTGGGTGAAAACCCTTTTCCTGATATCCAACCTAAAGGTCCCCTGACTCAGCTTCAGCCGTTTCCTTGAGTCCTGTCACTGGTCATGAGAGCAAAGAGATTGGTACCTGCCCCTCTGCTTCCCCTCATGAGGATGCTGAAGCCCACAACCAGGTCTGACCTCAGGCTCCTCTTCTCCAAAGTGCCCTCATCTGCTCCTCATAAGACTTCCCCTCCAGACCCTTCCCCATCCTCGTGGCCTCCTTGGATGCCCTCTAATGGCTTCATGTCTTTTTTACATTGTGGTGCCCAATACTGCACACAGTACTCAAGGTGAGGCCACACCAGTGCAGAGGGCAAGGAGCATCCTCCTGGAACCAGTTCAGGAGCTGCTGACACAGCTGAGCAAACTTCCCAGGCAGCTTTTTACATCTAGGTGGTGCAGAACCTTAAAACCAATTCTTCAGTCATGAGTTACAGAGTGAAGTTCACGAGACATCGACAAGAGGAAGCAATACAGGAAAAAAGTATTTAAATATCATTTAACTCTTGCATCTCTGGAAAAAAGGCAGAAAAAAACCTTTCTTCCTCCTGAGAGTTCTGACTCTGACACTTTCAAACACCTCCCATTTGGCTCATCTGAAGCACAAAAATACCCTGAAGAAGCTGACGAAGAAATTTCTGTGAGATGTGACAAAATAAAAGAAAAATGCCACACACACACGACTCTCCCAGGCCCTCCAAAATTAACTCAGTATTTCTTAAAACCTGGTCATGTCTGAATTTGCAAACCACATCTGTCTGCATGCAGCCCCTGCCCCAAGCCCAGGCCAGCCTCGCCCGGCCCGCGGGTTAGGGGAACACCCCCCCACCCAACAAAGCCCTCTGCCACTAAACACACCTCACTCACAGAGATCACACTGCAGTTAAGCACTGTGTCAAGAGTCCAATTAACACCCGGGCTGCTGGAACTCACTAATTTGAGTAGGCTGAGGCTGTATCTGGAGCCCATTTTGGTTTGTGATTTAATTTTGGACAGATTATATAAAATCGGTGTTGGTATTTCACTGTAATGGTTCATTATTCCAAATGGTATTTGCTGTAGTTTAAGGAAATTATGGAAGTTGATGATACAAAGTCTCATTTTCTCACTAAAAAAAAAGTCAAGGGAAGTTCTAAAAATAAAGGTGCAAATTCTTTGTGTGTGAGGGCTGTTCCCCATTCCTTCCTCTAAGAGCATCACCCCTAAAAATATCCTCAAAAAAATTTCACTGTTTGGTCCTGCAACTTCAGAATTCACAGTCAGTCAATAGTGTTAATGCACCTTGTTAATTTGATAGGATTTGTCAGGTAACTCCACTGGAAAATTATATAAAACTGTTCCAGATGAACAGATGATAGTGACATGAATTAAAGTGATAGAACAATAGTGGAATATAAACCAGAAATGACACCCAAAGTGGCTGTTGATTTATTGCCATCCTGAGTTTGGTTCTGGGCTTCCATGTATATTAGTGCTACAAATCTGGGTCCATTTAGCAGCGAGATGCTCATACATACATCACCAGCTCCTGCTCCAAGCCAAGGTCACTCCCCATTGCATCAATCTTCTCAGCAGAGGCTACTTCACCATTTTGTAACCATCTCAGATGGAACAGACTTCCTCCTCTTTCATCTTTTTTTTATCATGTAAAATACACTTTAACTTCTATTATTTTTATCTGCAAATTGTTGCTGTATACTTCATCCATTATTTCTGTATCTCGACATCGCTGGCTCAAGCTCACCCACATCCAGAGAGCACATTGACAAAGAATGTTGTCTTTTTCGTGTTATTGTTCTCACAGTCTGGATGTGTTGAAACCTAAAATCAAAACAGTATTGTGTCTGTGGCTTCTGCAGCCTCTGTCTCGCAGCATGAATCACTCATACTCAAAACTTAAGTAAAAATGCTCCTTCTACTATTTTTTTAATTCATTAATTTTGTCAAAAGAAATGCCATCAGTGGGTCCAGTAACACTGTTCTGTTCTTGCTCCCTTTATTGGGGACTGCAATTGCCCCCTCCCCTTTCTGAAATACTTGCCAGCAGTTGTTTTCCCAGACAATATGCTCCTGTTAGTTCTGCTAATGTAATACACAAGTAAATGTGTCTTCTTCCTCCACAGCACGATAGAGCTTTTGCAAAACTGCTGAGAGTGCTGCTGTGTGCATTACGCTGTGATATGGGCTGAAACACAAACCCCAGACCTTAAACTGCCACCTCAAATGCAACAACCCCATCACTCAGAGGGCTGGGCATTCCTCCCATGGCCATCCACACATCACCTTTTACTACAGAGCTATGCACAATGCACAGAAAATCAAATTTACTCCCATATTTTTCACAAACCTTGTCTCATCTTCAATGATCAGGCCTCAAAACAGCTAAAACATTTCAAAAAGTGCAATCCACTCCTGCACAGCCACCAACACCATTGGTCTGCCAGCAAGGAGCAAAGGAATGACAGGATTCTTGGGATCCTCGGGCAACACTTGCTTTGCTATGGCTGCTACATGGAACTGATGGCACAAAAAGGCTGCAGAGAAAAGTCTTTGCAACTGGCCATTCTCAAACTGCTGGGGAACAGCTCCCAGAGCAGCCACTATGACTGAACACAAAAATTAGCCCCCATTTTTTTCCATTTCAGGGAGGAAGAAGCAGTCTGTCACTCACAGGTAACATGCAACATTCATCAGCCCAAACAGCCCCTCAGTCCTTGTTTTACCAGTGTTGTCCTTTTAATATCTTTAAAAAATTCAGGAGAAACCCCAGCAACTTACTCTGACTCTATTGAAAGATTTTGATTTTCTACATTTGCCCAAGGTTTGAACACCCTGCTGGGGTTTTCTTTGATTTTTAAAAAATAATTAGATTATAAAACCCCATTGTCAGTGCACTGCCATCAAAATCACACAAGTTCACAGATTGTTATAAAAGAGAAATTTTATGGTCCTTACAGCACTGGGCAGGGTCAGCTCCTCCACTGCTGCACAAGTTAAGCCATTTGTTTCATTTAACAGCTCTTCTCCCTTAACCATTTATCTTTAGTGATCTGTCATGACCTTTTCAAGCTCTCATTTCTGACACTTCCCAGATACAGTGAGTCAAACTCCACTGGAAGCAAACTATCACACCCCGAGAGTTTGCTCGAACGCAGCGAACATGCCCAGCTCTGCCCTGCTCCAGCACCAGCAGATAAATCCTGCCTTAACTAGACAGCTCAAAATAAACCAAAAGAGCCTCTTCTGTGAGAATTTTAGAGACATGCACTCTTACATGTGCTCCCGGATGGAAGAATGAAGAGACTGTAGTGACAATAATACAGGAGTTGGTAGAGTTTAACCAGTCTACTGAATTCTACAGAATAAATGTATTTTGTAAACATATGGCACTTAATATTACTGCTGAATCATTTCTTTATGGAAGTATTTGCAGGAATGTCACAGGTCACCTGCCAATGCATCATTAATCAAATTTTCACAATTTAAACACAAAGATAAAAAGCCATTCAATCATTTTAAAACAGTAATGGGGCTTTTATAATTCAGGATTCTGTCAGCCCTTGGCCTTCAGGTTTTCAAAAGCATTCAGTGAGCCAATAAGGACAATATAAAACCTTTAGAGAATGCTCGTTTATTCTGTTCCACCTCAAATTTCCACTAGGTCGTTAAAAATCTTTCAGCTTCAGAAAAGGAAAAACCCAATAATTCCCAATTTTGCAAAGCCTCATTTAAAAATAACAAAACAGTTGGCAAGAAGCTTTCCATTAGGAAGCCTAGACTGAAAAAAAGAGACGAGGTCATTAAATAATGGCCTTCGTTCAGAGGCAACATGTGCAACTGATTGGGGATAATAAAAATACTGAAGTATTTTCAACTGAAAGCAATATTTTTAACTGCTGAAATGCCAGCAACACTTTCAAATGCTCCATGAGAAAATGGACCGAGATGATAATGATTGCTTCAGAAGGGCCTGAGATGGCCAGGCAGCTGCTGGAGAAATCCAAAGGCCGGGGCTGCTCCGTCCTGCTCCGCGCCGCGGCACGGATTGATTTACCTAGCTGCACGTCCGTGGTGAACCGCAGCCGGTGGATCATGCTGACTTTGAAGGACTTGTAATGGTGGCTGCTGAGCATGTCCTGGACTGTGGCAATATCGATCTGGGGGTCCTCCTCCGAGACCTCTTCTCCTCTCGAACCTGCAAGACAAGGCCACAGCCCTGAAGGAGCGGTGTGGCACGGGGCGCGCGCCGAGCCGGCGCGGCCGTACCGCCACGGGGAACGCTGGATGCTCAGCTCCGCGTCACCCTCCGGCCCAGGTCAGTCACCGAGGCTCTGAGGCCACGACGACGGACATTTGTGGCCGCATGGAGAGCAGCACACCATCCCAGCGGGCGCTCGCCGCGGCACGGGGCAGCCCTGGCATCCCAGGGGCCGAGCGGGGGGACCCTGCTGGGCACCCACCGCCTGTCACCCGGGAAGGAGCCCAGGGAGGGGGCCAGAGCTGCCCAGAAGTCCACCCAGAGGTGGGCCCCGAGGTGCCACCCTCGATGCCAGCGCTAGCACAGCTCTCCCGTGTGCCGGCAGCACCTCAGGCACGCCGATGCGAAGCTGCACTTTATTTACTGATTAGTATTCTCATTACCACTGCAGGTACTGCCTTTATAAAAGGCAACAACTCATTAAGCCAAAATGCCAATTACTGAAAAAATATAACACACTTTAAAGATTTTTTACATTTTATGGCGTTGGATTAACACCAATTTCAACATTACTATAATGCGATATATAATTGCACAGAGTAATTTCGATGCCAGCTGCTAATAAAGCACCTCAGCTCGAAATGATCATTCAGATGCTGGTAGATAAAGTGGCATAAATATGTTTGAAAACTGATTTAGCTTCTTACAGGAGATTCTGAGGAATGACACGTTTTGTTTAATATCCTGGCTAATGTAGTCCTAAAAGCTGAACCAACTGCCAGATCAGAGAACTAAATTTGCTGCAGGAGATTAATGAAAACTTTATATTTTGCTGAAATTTTAATAATGGGAAGATGAGATGATGGAGTTTTAGTACAGATCTTAAAGCTCCAGCAAAGCAGGTACCAACCTGTCTGATTTTTCAATATTAATTTTGCTTGAGACTTGTACTGTTGGAGTGGCATCAACACTACACCACCATGAGCATCTGCTGTTAAATGAGTCCAAGACCACATGCAGAGCAGAAAGCAGGAGATTCCCACGTCACAGGCTTTCACCACAGCTTTCCCAGTGCTGCCCTCCCCACGCACCACCGACCTTCCTTTGGGGAAGGGGGACACCCAAGGGTTAAGCTACAAATTGGGCTGCGCCATTCGACTTGAAAGGATTCCAAAAATCAAATTAAACAGTCTCCATGTGAATTTATGCAGAGCCATCTTAACACTGCAACCACTGCATGCTCCAGAATGACAAGATAAATTGTAATGGCTCCTTCCGAGACATTACAATGCATTTTGTCACAGACCCCTGTGTTAATGTCTCTATACCATGGATTATCATAATGTATCATGTCAAACCCTCATGCTGCACTACTCCAAAGATACACTGAGATATGTCAAACTTTTTGGTGCACTTAAAAGCATCTTGAGAGGCTGTGGTGTGGCGGTGGCTGGAAGTGAAGCAGGAGGATGGCAATGGCACTGCTGCCCTGCCGAGAGGGGATGTGCCCCCGCCGAGAGGGGATGTGCCCCCGCATGTGGCCACCACGGCTGGGACAGGAG
>VWPU01006534.1:0-43880 GCA_013398955.1 Callaeas wilsoni
CGTCACCCGCCCGTCCCACCGGCGGGGCGGGGCGGGACCCGCGGCCGCAGCCGCCATGGCCGGTGCCATGTTGGGGAGGAAGTGAGAGCGGGAGGCGGCGGCGGCGGCCAGGAAGGAGCCCTTCCCTTTTCCCTCCTGCCGGGGCGGGCGCGGGTTTCCCGGCCACGGCGGCTTGCGAGACCCCCGGCGCGGGCGGTGCGGCGGCGGCAGCTGGAGGCGGCGGAGCTGAGCGCCCCGGAGGCGGCGGTGGCCTAAGATGGCGGACCCGGCGGAGTGTAACATCAAAGTGATGTGTCGCTTCAGGCCCCTCAACGAGTCCGAAGTGGCCCGAGGCGACAAGTACATCGCTAAGTTCCAGGGCGAAGACACCGTCGTCATCGCGGTGAGGGGCCGCCCCGGGCGGGAGAGGCAGGAAGCGCCGCGGGGAAGGGAGGGGGTGCCAGGGGTCGGCGGGGTCAGGCGCCGCGGGGATGGGCGCGCTGTGAGGCGGGAGGGCTCGGGAAGGGGAGCGGCCTCCTTGGAGTGCGGGGAAAAGGGGAAAGGGGGCAGGGTATCTGGCGGGCGGGATGGGCTGGTCTGGGTGTGGGCACGGCAGGGCAAGGGGCAGAGGGGCGTGGGGCTGTGGGGACAGGGCGGTGGAGGCAGGTGAGGAGACCTTTGACAAAGGCTCCAGCGAGAGGCCCAGGTGCCGAGGAGCGGAGCGAAGGCGAGTCCCGCGCTGTGTCCGCCGGCCGGGCGGTCTCCGGGCCGTCCGGCCGTGCTGTGTGACTGCTAAATACGCGCTCCAAATGCACGCGTGGGAGCTGCTGCCGGACAATTGTCTGCGGAGAGTTTTGGGGAAGAAATGCGGAACGACAGTGCAGGCTCCAGAGAACTAGTACTCGAGATCTGTACATCAGTCTTCACTGACAACTTCTTCTTGTTGTTGTTAAATCAGAATAAACAGACCATTTACCTTACTACATATTTGTAAATGTATTTTAACTGGAGTCTCCTTGAAAAGTATGAGGCCTGTTAAAAACAATATGGATGTTGCAGGGGAAAAGATAAGAAAAAATCCTTTTTCTTTAGCGGATCATACTTAGCTACGAAGTGGAAGTGGAATATAAAAATAAAGTACAGTAGTTTATTGCCTGGTTTGGTTGGTGTTGTACAAACACACTTTTGCCCTAGTGTTTGTTTTTATTTTTTTTAACTTTTCATTTGTGTTTTTATGTAAATATATTTCTTGAGAGACTGCTGATTCTGTATTGCTGAAAGTAACTTAGATGCCAGTTACCTGTCTAAAAATTTTAGGGGGGTTTATGTTTTGTTTTTTGAGGCTACCAGGCTTTTTTGCACAGTATCTGAAGTTGCAGGAGGCAATTTAATAAAATACTATTTTTTTTTTTTTAAGAGAAGTTACTAAATACTAGTGCTTTAGTCTGTTAATATTCAGCTGAATTTGTCAATAAAATATGGAATTCCATAAGTCTGGAGTGACAAGAACAATAGCATGCTTGTGAAATGAGGTAATTTGGGCTTATTTCAGCTGGCAAGTTACTATGATGGAGTACATCACTTCTTCCTGAGGTTGTTCAGGTAAACTCAGAGTAAGGAACCGTTTTTTCCTGGAAAACGGAAAATTTAACTAGAGTGAATAATCTCACTTTCATCAGTGAATACCCATTCATTGTGACACTGCATAATCTGTTTATAATCCACAGTTCAGTGTAGAAACCTGTATGTGTTCTAACTTAAAAAATAAATGTTCTAAATATTTTTTCAGTAGTCCTAGTATAAATGAAAGCTTATGTTTTTAAAATACTCTTTAAGTGCACTTTAAAATTATCTAAAATGTAGATTGTGCTGAGGTGGTTCTGTATCTGAGTAGAACAGTTTGATGGTGTGCTCCTGAGGGATCATATGGG
This sequence comes from Callaeas wilsoni, assembly GCA_013398955.1. Taxonomy (NCBI): domain Eukaryota; kingdom Metazoa; phylum Chordata; class Aves; order Passeriformes; family Callaeidae; genus Callaeas; species Callaeas wilsoni. The sequence continues at coordinate 1,911 of VWPU01006534.1, forward strand.
GCTTTCTGCTCAGGATTGATGTGCAGTGTTGCTAACTGTACATTGGTGATTTCTGCTTGCTAAGAATCACAACAAATTTCCCCGTTGTCCTGGGTCCAGGACTTGCCAAGTCTGACTTGGGGAAAAATGCCCCCAAAATTATTGAATTGGGCAGCAGTGACAGTACAGTCTTGTTTCACAAAATTTGAATAAGGGTTTGATGTTCTCTGATTTTGTCTTTGCAATGGTGGCTATAGGACAAGATTGATATCCTCAAAATTGTGACTGGGATCTCTAAAACTGTTGAGACAATAACTTGTGTTTGGTGGTCTTGTTTTTAACAGCTTGACTGAGTTTTTACAAATTTAGGGACCCTCTAACCTGAGCCTGTAGTCAGCAACCACTTGTATCTGTGTGTTGCAGAATCGCCCAGGGGAGGGTAACAGAAGCAATGCTCGTGAAACATTGTCTAAAATGCCTCCTCCATAAGCTGTGTGTTTGGTTACTTCAGCTCTTTGGTGTCTGTCCGTATTGCTGCCTGTCACATTGGCTGCCTGTTGAGCAGCAATTGACCGCTCTTGGTTTCTTATAGCTGCTTTCCTCTGCCGCCTGAAGGACGTGCCCCTCCTGTGGGCGCCTGGGTCGGTGCTGGAGCAGTGCAGGCTGTTTTAATAGTGCTTGGGAGTTGCCTGTGATGGTTGATGGGAGGTGAAAACTGGGAGGCAGCGGACGCAAAGCTGATCCCAGAGTGCAGATTTGACTCCTCTGGAAGAGGGTGGGGAGGAAAATCAGTGGTTATAACCAAACCCTCCTTCATTGACTCCCCTGTCATCTCTGAGCTAGCTATGTTCTCTTCTTTTCCTAGCTCCTATGTAATTAATGTTATCATTGTCTTTCTGGACAAGTGAGTCATTTTGATTTGTGCTAGATAAAATAATAGTTTTAACTGTTGCTAGTGTGTAACAGCAGTTTGAGGGGCCATATGGTGTTGGTCTGCTTTAAGGAGCCGACTGTGAAACAAAGTATTTTCTTTCCACAGGATGAAACTTTTTAACTAGTAAAGAGCTTTTAACTTTTTAATTAAAGGTGGCTTCTTTCCATCTTAATATTCTATTAATTATGTTTTGCTAATGGCATCTCCTGCTAATTTAATCTAAGGACTTTTTTAAAACAGATGATAGGATGACTCGTTATATGACTTTCATGTTAAACATTAGAAATGTACCTCTGTGGGAAAATTGATAGCAATTTCTCATGGATTTCAGGCTTTTGAGTAAGATAGAACAGGGAGGAAGAGCAGTTTGATATAGGATTATGTCCTTTGTTTTATCAAATATAAAACTACTTGCAACTGAGTAGCTTTATAGTTCTGCATAACGTATCTATACATCTTCTTTATAAACGTTTCTGTACCTAGTCTTGTTCGCCTTAAAGCTGTCCAAAACATACATTGCTGAATACAGTGGCACTCGGGGATTTGGAACTGAAGCCTGAACCAAAACCAGTACTACCCAGTGGCTGAAGTGGTGAGGCCTTATGGGTGTGCACAAAAATGGGCAGTATGCCTGTGTTGTCCAAATGTTCTTTAGTAATATTCGTGGTGTATTCCTTATTTGTGTGGCTTTTAGGAAAGAATCATGGGTACTCATCTGTATTTTCAAACTTGTTTAAGTACTATTTGTATTTAGTGGAAGATGTGCCCTTGTGATCCTGGAAAGAGCTTGAAACATTTGGCTTTCTTTTTCATTATCTTTTAAACTAGTGTTGGATCTTAAATGAGACAAGGCTAGGTTAGAAAGTTGTTAGAATCAGATAAAGAAGGTCACTTGCTACTGCTGCAGCTTTTAGTCACAGATTTTTCAAAAGAAGAATACTGAAGGCTGTACTGGACTGAATAAATTCAAGAAGTGAAATGCATTCTTAAAGTAACTTTGTTATTATTGTTTGCTAATGCGAAAGCAAGCTGTGTTTAATTAGAGACAAAAAATGCATCAGGTCTACAGCGGAACTTTAAATATGAATCAGGAATTTGCAATCTGTATCTGAAATAATACTGTTCTTCCAGTGTTACTCTAATTCTTTTTCTTACTTCATTCCATTAAATGTTGGGTAACAAAGACGCTCTTCAGGTGACTGGTGTGACGATTTAACAGAAAGGAAATATTCTGACTTACAAGAATCAGTAAAGGGAGAGCTTTTCTCCCTGGCTGCAGTGCTACTTGCTTAGAAACACCTCGCTCATATTTGTTGGGGTTTTTTGTTCTCAAATTCAGTGACTGTTTTTATAATAGCAGTGCTTGCTTTTCTCTTTAGAAGAACCTTTCTACTAAAGTAAAGTTTGGCTGAAACATTTATTCAAAGATTATTCTGTTTCCATTCTGGAAATTGAGTTTCTAGTCACGATGTTTTAAATCACATGTTTTAGTCATTCTGAAGCAATAAATAACTGCTGTAAAACTTAATACTTGAGTTGCACTACTTGCACAAAAATAAGAAAAAAAGGACAAAAAGAGCTGAGATTCACTGACTGTGCTATATCAGCTGCACTTCTCTGTGCATGGGGCTAAGACAAGAAGAAAATCCTCTTTCTTTATCCTAAAATTAAAATATTAATTTGTAGCTGTGTCTTTTCATCCATTGGCAGTGTTGGACTCTATTAGGTGTGTCAAAGCAGCAATACCTTAACTTAGTAATAGGAAGAAGTGAGTCAGGTATCTGACATCATACTTTCCAGAAATTATTCCATTTTGGATTATTCTTTTAACATATTTTGCATTGATGGGAAGAACATTCTTTAATATAGATGCAGATCTTAAAGGCAAAGTAAGCCCATTATGTCCTACTTTAACCTTTCACCAAGAACGGGCTAAACATGGGTAGATATTGTAGCACTGTTTTAACTGTCCGTTCTAGCAAAAAACACTAAAGAGCTTCTGGATGTGTTGTGGTAGAAAAATATGCTACTGCTTTTTCAAGTGAATTTTCACTGCTGACTTTAATTCAGATATCAGTGCATAAAAAGTAAGGGGAGCTCAGGTGATCTTATGAATAACCAATTCTGTACTTTATGGAAAGCTGCAATAGTAATAAGGGGTTTTTTTTAAATTACGTCTATGGAGATAACCTTAAGTATTTCTCAGACTTTTGATGTAAGTTTTCAGTGTAGTTGTGATTGCAGATTTTTCTGTAGTCCTCATTGAACATATTGACAAAAAAACTTTTCCACAGAAACTCACATGTACTCCAAATTTTGTATAATTTAAATTGGCTGAGCATCCTTTTGTATGATGGGTAGCTAGTCTTTAAGTTAGCTATGGAATTGTGTACTTCAGTGTCATCCCTTTATTAAGATTCAGTTTAACTACTGCTAAATCGTGTTGGCAGCTGCACCTTTCTGAAGGCTGTGAGAGCACTTGGAAAGTTTTTGCTGTGAGACCACATCCCTTCAAGTACAAGGCAACCGTAGGAGCTGAAGTCATCTTGTGGTCGACTACAGACAAAAGAAGTGCTAGGCAAGGAATTAAAAGATTCTGAGAGAGGAAGTCAGAACCTCTGCTTGTTTGCTTGGTATTTTATATCTTGCTTATAAGACCATATGTATTAAAATTTTAATAGAATCTGAGCACCAGTTTCTGAACATTTCAGGAGTGTGCCAAAGCAGCCGGATACTGTGTTAGTGACACTGCTACTGCCCCTGTTAGGGACACCACGCAGTAATGCTGCTTGGGCCTTTTGTGTCTTCGGTTCATCATTAGGTCTGATTGTTTACTACTTGGGGAAGAAAAGGCATCTGGTGTAGAAAAAATATCTGACACTTTAATCTTTCTTGATTAATCTCTTAAAGGTAATGAGGAGGCTTTCTAGGGCATGGTAATCTGTGTAATACTGTTTTAGCTTTGTTTGCTGCAGACAGTAGACTCTAAAGAGAAGTGGTAAGATGTAGCATTGTAGATGTCAAAGATGTGCAACCATACTGAGTGGGAGTAATTTGCATTCTTAAGACATAATTATCCTGGAACCTGCTTGTCTAAACCTACTTGATTAGATACTGATTCAGTGATGATGGAGCAGGGACATGCCACTAATCTGGCTTTTCATAGGTATGATAAAAAAATGAGGACATGTAAGCAAATATTCTACTTTCCACTTGTAAAGGATGGAGAAGTGACAAGTGACAACAGGACTCCTTGTGAGGATTCTTTTGGCCAAAATTATTAAATTTTGTATATTGGTAGCAGTTGTTAACTTGAGAAAAATTGGAATTGATCATGTGCTTAGCAGCTTTCACTGTATAAATAAACAAGATCAATGAAAGGCAATACTGCCCAACTGAAGGCCTTGCAGCTTGATTTTTCTGTTCCACAATGGAATTATTTCAGTGCATATAAATATGCACTTGAGCACGAAACAGAGCTGTTTAATGTTTTGTGGTATAGTTGACTTGCAGTGTGTAGTGTAGCTGATTGGTATCTGTGAAATTGGAGGCTTTTTGAAACTACAGCTGCTAGTGAGAAAGACAGTGTCATCTTTTCTACAGGATCTTCCTTTTAATGTATTCTCAGTCTTCATTTTCCTTCCTCAGGGTTACTTAACTTGTTAGTTGTCTCCCTCCTGGTGTATCTAATGGCCTCAATTCTACCTGTAGAACATAGGGATTTGAGGTGTCTTTGAAGCTGAAATGAGTAATGGAGAAGGGTGATGTTTTCCCTCTTGTGGAACAAGTGTTCTGACAAACTTCAGCCCCTTAGGGACACGTTCTGCCTACTGAGTCTTGTGGTTTCTTGAACGTATTTATACAGTGAACACTGTAATTGTTTTTCCAAGAAGGTGCTCATCCACCTGGATTCAAGGCTTCAGATAAATGTGTTTGGTCTAAAACAGCTTTGTTTGGTATGGTGCTAGATATTATTCAAAGACAAATGGAAGGTCAGGCCAGGGAAGGGAAATGTGGTGAGTGGGTGAAAGATGGAAGCCCTACTTGTTTCTTTGCCAGAGAGACAGTTCCAGAATATCCTTGCAGGAGGATGAAAATGAATTAAATTTGGGCAGAATGGAACACTTAACAGTTGCAGGGAGTTTAACAATGTTAACTGACCTAGGTTCTTTGTAAACTTCGCCCATCTGCTTGGCTACCTACAAAATCAAGCTCTGAAAGTGCTACAAAAGTTTGAGCTTTGTAAGATGAGCATAATCGTTTATATCCTAATGGATTGTCTGCTGCTTAGAACTCTTATGAAAAGTCTCTTCTCTAAAACAAAGCAATATCCAGCATTCCTCTCAAAATTCTGTCAGATCTTCCTCATAGAGTCTTTTCCAAAATGAGTCTTGTGAAAGGTTTCCTTCCCCAGTATAGCCTTTTCTTCTGCCTGGGAAACTTTATTTTAAGGATATCTTATATGACACAATAGTTTGTGTAGAATGTTTCTTTTTGGTTTGATTTTTTCAAGAAATACTACGAAGACAGATACTCTGTGTCATGGGATATAAGATATTTTTAATAATTCGAGTTTACCAGAGTAAACCTACTACCAGGATAGAAGAGAATAAGGGGTTCTCAGATGTATAGACCAGGCATTGGCTTACCTTGTAAATCAAGTAACTTGAGGTCATGTGGCAGAGTAGTTTTGCAGAACTGTTTAGTTAACATTTTGAAACCAAATATATTTAATTCAAGGCCTTACTCGTAAGCAAGTGTGCTAAGATTTAGGCAACACAGTTTAAGCTGATTTCCTCGCTACAGTTTTCAAGTGCTTAAAATAGAAGATTGTGCTGAGACAGTGTAGGATACTTCTAAATTATTAACAAACACCTTGCAGTTCCACTTCCAGCATTTTTTGATAACTTTTCTCTGTTGTTTTTTTTTCTTGTTTTACAGTCCAAGCCATATATATTTGACCGTGTATTCCAGTCAAACACATCACAAGAACAAGTATACAATGACTGTGCTAAAAAGATTGTCAAAGGTAAGGTGGAAGAGCAACTTTACCATAAGAAAATCTCATATTCCTGTGGATTTCAGTGTTGAAAACTAACACTTCTATTGCTGCCTTTTATCTTCAGAATGTTTAATAAGTGCCAACATGGATTGTAGCACCATACAGTCATCCTGTAGTTGAGCTAATAAATTGTCAGTGCTTGACCTGCTGTCTCAGTTGATTGCAACATTTGGTAACATTTACCTGTTATATTTTAGGGGTTTTTTTACTGTTCTCTGCAATGATAGTTTAAAATAGTTTGTCAGAAATTAATCGTAATAACTGTTATTAATAAGTTTGAGGTGTCTCATCTGCCCTCCCCATGTCCCCCCAAGTTTGCTGATGAAAAACATAATACAGAAGTTTGTTTGGAAGAATATAAGAGGAAATGAAAATTGTGAAATATGAGTTATTGCTGTGCATGTCAGGGTGTGCAGTTTCTCCAAAACGGAATTGTCAGAATTGGCCTAGTAACTTCAGAAAATCAAGTCTTGTCACACAGAAGGCTATGCCACAGTAAGTTTTTATAGTAAGCAATTAGCTAGTTTCCTGAAAATAAAATTGATTGATTTCTTGAGGGCATCAATAAGTTCTAATTGACCCAATTTTCAAAACAGCTTTACAAAACCTTGTCAGAAATCCCTGAAATACCAACTATTAGTGACAAGAGAATTTTGGGTAAACATATGGAGGTCTTCATCGATAGAAAAGTGAATTACTGTGGAAAATCCCTGCTGCTGCAAGTATTTAACCCTTTAATGACTTAAATAGTAATCAGGCTCAGATCAGAAGTTTGCTGCTTAAAAACTGGATTTAGCTAAGAATTGTAATGCCGCTCCTTTTCTGCACGTAAAACTCTGAGCTCTGTGTGGCATTTCTCAGCTATGCTGCATCAAGTGGCGAATGAGCTCTAGTGGTGAGACAAATGGATTTACGGGTATGATGGAGTGTCAAAGACCTCTCTGTTTGGAGTATCTCCTCGTGCTTGTTTTTGGAAAATAAAGGTTTACTTGCAGGATGTGATTCTACATTAACTTTCATGTAAGCAAGCCAACCCACCAGCCCCTCACCCCTCAATTTAAAACTTTGCTTGGTTCCCTCATTATTTGAAATATAAATTATGGCCTAAGAGTAAGATGCTTTACACTTATGGCATTGCCCATTCTCATCACAATTAGACAATTAAACTTTCCTGAAGGCAGAAAATATGATCATGTTCTCATGTTTGGTTTCTTCTGAGATATCAAAGACCATCTGTTCAGCCTGGCAATTGTATCTATTTCCTTTTTGTTCCTAACTGTGAAGTCCTGGTTTTTCTTGTTGAGTAAACAGGTGCTTCTAATCAGCCATCTTCTAAGACACAGTCAGTGATGGCAAAATGCATTAAAACATGTAGGGAGGAACACCCTCCCTCCCCCTAACTCTAGCACAAGGTTCCCAGACATTGAGTGATTTAACTTGCTGGACGTTTCTAGACCTGCATGCTTGCATTCTATTTAATTCAGCTTATCTTTAGAAGAAGGAAATGAATGCTAATGAAAATACTCTTTCCTTTTAGATGTACTTGAGGGATACAATGGTACCATATTTGCTTATGGGCAAACATCATCTGGAAAGACACACACTATGGAAGTAAGAAATGTTAAAATAATTTTCTCTTACTGTCACTGGCATGTCTTTTCATCACAATAGTCTTTGCTTTGTAGAAATAAGATGTCTGCTTGTTTTCTTCTTGCAACATTTTGATACCCCAGTATTTTTTTTTAGGACTGGCAATGGTGATTAGTCTGGGTTTTTTTTCACCCTCAGTAGCAGGATGAGAAATACAAGAATAATATCAATAGCATATTTTCACTTGTAGTAGTTTGGGAGAGTTCTGAGGCTGTCCTTTTTTCACTTCTGGGGAATTCTGGGGCTAAATGGATTATTCACTTTGCTTCATAGAGTAAGTGCATCATCCCTGTCAGCATTTTGTCTGTTAACCTGAAGCAGGTGTTTTGTGTTTGAATACTGTTTGTAATGCTGGATTGAGTATGATTTTTTTATTACATTTTATTTTTTTCTGTTAAGGGGAAGCTTCATGACCCAGATGGAATGGGCATTATTCCAAGAATAGTGCAAGATATTTTTAATTATATTTACTCAATGGATGAGAATCTTGAGTTTCATATTAAGGTAAACTTTTCTTTATTTTGACTTTAATCTGTATTAAAACTGGAAGGTAGTCTGTGGGTAAATGGATATTCTGTATCTGTTTCAAATGCCTGTAACTTGGAAACCTGATAACCTGAGTTATTACTGAAGTAACTGATTCCTCCTGAAGAAGAATTACGTTAACACTTTAATTTTGTTCCACTGAACATCAATGGAAATGATGCTTATAACCTGTGGTAGTGCCGATAGTGATTGAAACTTCTGATCAAAACAGTTTCTTCTTAAAGGTGTATTTTAGTTCAGCCTTAAGAAGTTGAGCTGGATGTAGTGTTATGTGGGAGGTCATAGTAATCGTGGTGAATCCTTGTGATCAAGAAGCAAAGCATTTTTGCCTTCTGATGTATCTCTTTTCTTATTTCTAGGTGTCATATTTTGAAATATACTTGGATAAAATAAGGGACCTTTTGGATGGTAAGACTTCTATTTGTATTGAACATATAAAATAAATTATTCTGGAGGGACATATTAAAAAATCCTCTTGTGTTACTTAGGTATTCATTATGCTAATAACCTTTGCATGATAAAGGTATATCATAATGGGAAAGCCTGGAGCTCATCTGTATAATATTACTAAAGCTGCAGTGGTGGTGGTTTCTTATATGTAAAGTTTTTGTAAAATGTTGCTGAGAGGTAACATTTATGGCTTGGGCATGCATTGTACGCAGTGCTTTCGTTCAGTTTTGCCTTAGTTTTGGAACATTTTCTCTTCCAGTTTCAAAGACCAATCTTTCTGTTCATGAGGACAAAAATAGAGTTCCCTATGTAAAGGTGAGCATCAATCTGATGTGTTTTCATCTTGCACTCCTCTAGTGTGCGCCATTTACTTGTGCCGTGTTGGTGTGGTGTTATTTTTCACAATCTCCCCCTTTTTTCTTTCCAAAGGGTTGCACAGAGCGTTTTGTATGTAGTCCAGAAGAAGTTATGGATACTATAGATGAAGGAAAATCAAATCGACACGTAGCAGTTACAAGTAAGTATCATCCTCTGTTTCCTTTAAGTGATTTATCTGTTTGCTTCTGGTATACCTTAAAAAAGTAGAGAAGGCACAAACAGTGAGCTAAATAATTCAGGTTTTTGGAAGGGTCTGGCATAAGCAGTTTCAGTATGTCTTTCAGAAACAAGTACTTCAATTCATTTCTGGTTAGATAATGTTGCTTAGACTGGGATTGAAAGGAGAAAGGAAGTCATCAGTGAGGAACTATGTGTCACTGGAGAAAAAGATGTAGCTCTGCTTTAGGAATAGTGCAAAATCCGAGTTTGTGGAATTTGTTTCAATTAACCTAGAAATCTGTAAGTGTGTCTTGTCCATGGTTTGATCATTCTGTTGCGTATTGTAAGAGCAGCTGATCAGAATTCAGACCTGCTGCAGGTTTAAGCAGCATCCCAAGATCCCAAGATTTTTGGCTGTAGCATGCAACTGAGTTGCAAGGAGCCATGTAGTAGGTCTCCAAATTCCCACAAAAAGCAGGATTTGGAATTGACAGAGGGGTTAGAGAAGACAAGGGAAGGTGTAGATGCATGCAAAGTAAAACTTGAGTTCTTAGCAACTGAGGTGACTGTCAGAAGTCTCAGAGCCAATTTGAGGATGTTTATGATCTTTCTGTGTCTAGTTCTGTATTCAGGAAGAGAGAATATACAGTCATTAAGAAAATATAAGCATTTTCTTCTCATTTCTTTGGTTAAGGATCAAAAATAAAAAAAGATGTTCCTTTTAAGGAATGTTTCAGTTTTGCAGTTTTGCTTCGTTGCTCCTAAGTGAGAAGGTTCAAGTGGGGACCACACTAAGAAAATTTGAATAAAATATTATTTTGTGTTCTTTGCTTCTTTAACATCAGTAATCTGGTACTTTGATAACTGTGAGAGATTTATAGTTAAAAGGAAGAAGAAATAGGCAGATGTTCTGATTCAGATTGCAGTCTGCTTAAATTTTCTTAATGGATTAAAATAATACTTTAAATTCAACAAATCTTGTTTTCTCTTAACGTGGGTGGTACAAGACAGGGATGAAAGGCTATGGCCAGTTAAAATTTTCACAGAAGGATAAAATGTGGTACACTGGAAGTTTACAAAAGACTCTCCTATCAAGACCTAAATATACTTTCTGTTCTAATAAAGTAAATTAATGTGTGAAATCCACAGTTGAAAAGCTAGCAAACCTGATGAATGAACTTATGTGATATTATTAAGAGCCCTAGACAAAACTGGATCTTTCTTACCCAATTAGATGATACCATTGGTTTTGCTGCCTCTAGTTCTGCTGTCATTGAGAGATTACCCTGTACAGCTTCATTAGCTTTGGATCTCTCGTCGCACTGTGGGAAGGTGTTGTTTTAAGTGAGATTGGTTGTACAAATCTTTTTGACAACGTGTTTATTTTGAATTATAGATATGAATGAACACAGCTCCCGAAGTCATAGTATTTTTCTTATTAATGTAAAACAAGAGAATACTCAAACAGAACAGAAACTAAGTGGAAAACTTTACCTTGTGGACTTGGCAGGTAGTGAGAAGGTAATTATAGTTTCTTTTTCTGCTCTGAAAAACTGTGTTTTTTCTTTACAGTCAAGTATTTTACATTAGTGTAATACTGATTGTTCAGTTGTCATCTCTGAGGTGTGTTAATTTTGACTTTGAAACATGGTTTCTGAATCCTAGACTGACTTGGCTGTTATATACTACGACGTTAAGCTGATCTGCGTTTTTGCAGTGATGGTTTGTAAATCTGGACTAGGGTGAGAAAGAGGGTAGAGTTCAGTTTTGGTAGCTGAGAGTGCAAAAAAAAAGTGTTACAGGTGTGTGGGTTAGCCAGATACAGGAATAAAGTGTTATGGTTGCGGAATATCTGAATGTTCTTATGTAGTGATACCAAGTTTCTTAATTTGAAATTCTGATTAACATTGGTTGACAGCTTGCTTTCCTATGTCAGTAGCTTAAAGCAGGGAAGGAAATACATACTGTAATTAGTCTCCTAAGAGCTGGATTTTTGACATTCTTTTCATCTTTGCTTCTGGGTTTATCCCTGTCTTTGCCTGCAATTTTTTCAGTCATTTCTGCTTGCTGTTGTTTTTCCTTACATCATTGTTCTGTGACCTTATTGTCATCTCTGATCCTGTGTTTATTCTGAAATGTGTTTCTTTAGTCAGAGTCTTTTTTTCTTCTAAAGAAAAGGGCTGGGTTGCAGGTCTCCTTTCTCTGTACTTCCTTTCACTGTTTGTTTCAAATTTTACTTTGGTGCATTTCCCCAGTCCCTTTGAAATACGTAGAGTTTTCTAATGCCTTGTGTCGGTTTAAACACAGGAAAGTAGAATTGTTTAATTATAGTCATATATATAGTCACAGCCTGGCAGAAACACTAAAGGGAGGGTTAGAGAACACTAAGTCAAATTCAGCCCTTGAGGCAAAAGAGGTAAGGTAAATAGAATGGCGTCAGGTCAGATTTTTTGACATTTCTGCTGATACCTGCTGAGATTCCTAGAGCACTCATGTAGGTGAGATTCAGCGTCTAAAATCTGTTCTCACAGATTTCTGCTTGTGAAGATTTTCTGCTGTATTTCCCGGAGGTAGTAGTGGCATGTGGTTTGGGTTTTATGGTTTATTTTGTTAGGGTTTTTAAAGGGGAGAGGTAGTTTGGTTTTAAGGCTGATCTCTTGACAAACTGTTCATAACGCTTATTTACTTTTAAGGAATTCAATCTTTTTTACAAACTTAAAAAAACTTTTAAAGTTTTTAATTTGACAGAAGTTATTAACTATACATTTATGTTCTACAAAAACATGTATTTTGCAGGGAAAATATTCTCTTCAGTTAAAAACATGAGAAACATCTTCAGACACTGAGTTCTGAATGAGATATTCAGGGAAAGAGTCTGAGGAAGAGTTCGCTTATGTGTACCTCATAAAGTTAGGGAGACTGACTTATAAATGGAAAAATTACGTAAGTCTTATCTTAAATGTTGAAGGTCTTTTTTGAAGATGCATTTAGTAACGTCCTAAAATACTGTATAGGTTAGTAAAACTGGAGCAGAAGGTGCTGTGCTGGATGAGGCCAAGAACATCAACAAGTCTTTGTCTGCTCTTGGAAATGTCATCTCAGCACTGGCTGAAAGCAGTGTAAGTGTTCTCTTTTGTCTTTTTATGCTTAAAGGTTAAAAGTTTGCATCTCTGAACATATTACACAGAAATTTTTACCAATCTCAGTGATATGAGCCAGTGGATTGCAAGTGGCCATTACTCTTGTATTATATTGACAGTAAAGATTAATAAGTTACATTTAATGCTGAGGGACCTGAGCATCATACTGAAAGTTTCCTTGTGCTCTAAAGGTTACCAGACATAGAAATACAGTTTTGTCATCCCATGCATCTGCAATCTTATGATTTATGAATTAAAGTAGAATTTAATGTCTTTCTAATGAGGTCATACCTAGCAAAAGTGTAGTTCATATTTTAACAAATTAAATGTGTCTGAAAACCTGTGACTGATCATTTAACCATTTTCTTGGTAGACATATGTTCCATATCGTGATAGCAAAATGACCAGAATCCTTCAAGACTCTCTGGGGGGTAATTGCAGAACCACTATTGTTATTTGCTGTTCTCCATCTTCTTACAATGAATCTGAAACTAAATCTACTCTTCTGTTCGGCCAAAGGTGAGTAAATTACTTAACAGGGATAAATGCAGAATGAGAAATAAGTAAGTTGCTCTATTAAGATTCCTGAACCAAATTAATTAGAATGTTTACTTTCTTTCTGTAATTCTTCAGTGTATATATGGCTAAGTGTTGTGATCTATTTTGTCTCATAAGATATAAAAATCCTTAAACCAGTCAGGATCCAGAAGACTGTATTTTCAGGAGAAGCATATAATTTGGTTCAAAATGTGGTTTTAATATATAGTCTTGGAGGGCTGTAAGTATTTCCTTGTCCCCTGCCCTCCCTAAAGTGGAAGAAGTTAGGAAGGAGCACTCCCCTGGTAAGTTGAATCCTGTATTTGCCAGGAAAGCCTGTCCTCTATAGGTCTGTATCTAACAGTCCAGTAAACTTTGAGATGATACTTGTAAATTCCTGTGTTGTTTGTAACCAAATTTGTACATACTCATTTCCAGTTAGGTATTTTGTTAGGTAGCTCTTCCTTACCATTCTGTTATTGATGCTGCTTTGTTACACTCCGGTTCCTGACCACTAGATTGAATTACATCATTTAGTGGAGCACATTACAAAAGCAGTCCGTGTTTTGCTAGTCCATCTGGTCTTTGATGTTAGTCTACCTCTTCCACTTCAGTTCAACAAGACAATTTTCTACTGATCTTCTCTGAGAAGTTTTGTATTATGGAAAATAAAGCAGATTAGAAATCCAGCAGAATATGAGTAGTTAGTGAGCGTGGAGTAATGACTGCATTCTGCAACAGTGGAGGTTTTTGGTTTCCTTTTAGAATGTAGGAGGTCTTTTCCTTTTATTATTTAGTGAATGAGCTACTGAAAAGTGTCTTCCAGCTGCCCCTATATAGTTTCACTGTCTTGTGCTCTTGATGTCTTCAGGAGTTAAGAGTGCACTTCTGTCTCAGCCACCACAGTTAGTCCAGTATATTAATTAAACTTTCTAGGGATGTCAAATTTATGCTGAAGCCCTCAGCTGTAGTAACTGAAAGCTATGTAATAGTCATATAATACAGTAGAAAATCACGTCTCTTTTAGTAGTAATGTCTCACTAAGATTTTGCAGAAGGGTACTTAATAGGACTCAGTGCAGGGCAAGGGAGATGTTTAACTGCCATTAAGCTTTTTTGCTGTTCTGATTTTTGGGGTGGGATATTCAGTAGTAGAAGACCAAACAGGAAAACTACTGAGATGAGTGAGGTATGGCACCATAGATTACTTCATGAATATCTTATCAGTCCCTGTAGTTTTGTCTCCAAACCTAATTTAATGGCATTCACCTCAATGTAGAGACTCACATCTGCAGCTATCTAAGTAGCTTGTAACACCTTTTTGGTTAGTGGAGATCTAGTAACTGGACTTTTTGATTGAAATGAGCTGTTTCTTAGATAAGCCAGGTGGTTTGCATGCTAAAAGTGTTATGCTTTCCATTGGACAGTGTTTGCTAGATGTGGAATACTATCCTTTGTTCAAAACTGTGCACAACTGTCTTGACCCGTCCTCATCCTGTTCTTTCAGGTGAAGGTATGCAGCTCAGTTTTTCCAACTCAAATCATCTTGAGATTTCTCAGCTTTCCAAAAGTTGTGTTGCTCTGTCTGTTGACAGTTGTATCAATCCAGTTGAAAGAATAGTAACTTGACAGGGAATAGAAATAAGGTTTTGGAAGAGGTGGAAATGTTTATACTTTCACAGTATATGTGAACGTATTATTTAGTAACCTTTAATTTCTTTCTTTAAAAATGAAGTTTCAGAGCTTTTTGCTTTTTCTGTGTAGAGCAAAGACCATTAAGAACACAGTCTGTGTCAACGTGGAGCTCACTGCAGAACAGTGGAAGAAAAAGTATGAGAAGGAAAAAGAGAAAAACAAGACTCTGCGTAACACCATACAGTGGCTGGAAAATGAGCTCAACAGATGGAGGAACGGTGAGAAGCAGCAACATTATTATTCTGCAAACTTTAGGCAAGACAGCAGACACTGAATTAGTCTTCAGGCTACCAGAAATAGCTAAGAGCACTATGCAAGACAGTAATAAGGATATTAAAGCTATAGTATTAAGTCAACTTTGAAACAGGATGTTTTTCACTTTATTGCAACTGAAACAACTTCTAATAATCGTGTCATGACAAAAATGTCTGAAAGTGTATTCATGTTAGATTGGTTAACACTTGATTTTCTAGCAGGACTAGAGTTACATACATTGTAAAAATATTATTTTGGGAGACAAAAAACTTACTATTTGTAAGTGCAGAAACTGAGTAAAATGTTTCCTTTGCTTTGGTTTTCTGATTCAAAACAGTATCTCAAGATCTTGCTCTCATTTAAAACTCAAACATGTGAATAGGCAAAAAACCCACCCAAACCCCAGAGCTGCTGACAGTACCAAATGTGTGCCTGTTAATTCTTCCTGAATGATTAACTTCTTATCAGTTCAAGTTGCTGGCAAAATGCAAGTTAATAGTGAAGCCATAAATTCAGGAAAAGAGAACATAGGTCATACACATGTATTCTGGAGTCTGGCAGCTGTAGAAGATGATTTTGCAATCTTGTGGAGAACTGCACCACGTCCTGATATAAATCTGAAAAAAATGGCTTTGATGAAATAGGTTTCATAGGATGTGGGGTTTTTTTTTGTTTTTGTTGGGGTGTTTTTTATTGTTTCATAGAGCTAGTATGAGGCCACACCTGAAATGTCAATATTCTGAAAGAACTATACTTAAACACGAGATACTGGAGTGTTGGAAAGAGCCTGTACCTTTGAAGGACTGCATAAAATGTTTTAAATAAAGCACTAAGGAATTTAGTTTAATACACTAGAGAAGTGCCTTGGCATGTGGTGTTTTCTTCTCTGTGAAGTTAAAGTGTTCTCATCAGAAAAAGCTTTATGAACATAAAAGGATAAAAGCGTAACTGAAAATATTTTAAATTAGAAGCAAAGCAATGTAAAAGTAAGTATGGCTGCCTAGCAAAAGAGTGCCAAGAGAAAGAGAGAATTTTCTGTCTTCTGGGAAAGTTAGGTGACTTTCTAGAAGATAACCTTTGATGTGTAATTTGGAGCTCATAGCAGAGTAACTGGGTGAAATACAATGCTTCGTGGTAAGCAGGAAATAGTTTGGATGATCTAGTGGTCATTTTTGTTCTTTTGCTAAGTAATCAACTGAACTCAATTGCTTATTAACTGTGCAATACTGCTAGTAGGAAGTATGTAATACTCCTCAAGAGTAATTTTGTGGGAAATATGTCATGGCTAACTATACTAAAATTAAGTGTATTTTTAAGGGGAGACTGTACCAGTTGATGAACAGTTTGACAAGGAGAAGGCCAACTTAGAAGCTTTTGCAGTGGACAAGGATATTACTGTTATTAATGATAAACCAGCTACCACAATTGGAGTAACTGGCAATTTCACTGATGCTGAGAGAAGGAAATGTGAGGAAGAAATTGCCAAACTTTATAAACAACTGGATGACAAGGTATGCCATTCTTATTTAATCTAAGATCTCTTGAAAATGTGTCTTGAACTATGTTATTGTGTGATATGTCTTCCCCATTCTCAGAAGGAGAAGCCAAGGGGCAGGTACAAATCTCTTCACTCTTGTGACCAGAAAGAATGGCCGGAAGTTGTGTCAGGGGAGGTTAAGGTTGGATGTTAGAAAAGGATCTTCATCCAGAGGGAGGTTGAGCACTGGAACAGGCTCCCCAGGGCAGGGGTCACAGCACCAAACCTGACAGAGTTCCAGAAACTTTTGGACAATACTCTCAGGCACAGAGCGTGACTCTCGGGGTGTCCTACACAGGGCTGAGAGTTGGACTTGATGATCCCGATGGGTCCCTTCCAACACAGGATATTCTATGATTCTGTATTTAATTTGCCAGTATTCATTTGTTAGCTCAACTTGTTTAAGTATTTGCTGAGAGTGCTTCCTCTTAATTCTGATTAAGAGAAATCAAAGTTGCCTTGTGTGGTACTAAGGGAGTATCATTTGTTAGTCGGAGAATAATGGACGTGGGAAAATGAGTAATCTGAAGACAAAACTCTTTTCTTTCCACGTTCTGGATATTTCATTTGAATATAATCTCAAATTTAAGCAGTAGTACTATATTTGAATAGAAAAAAGTCTTTAAATATTAACTGTTTCTTGGAAGCTAGAACAACTTGGAGATGACTTGCAAAAGCACAGGTATAAGACTTTTGTCTCTGAAGCATGGTGTGTTACACATACATGCCAGGTTAAGAGTGTGATGAATCAACCAGTGAAATGAAAAGGATTGTTTTTTACTCTTACTGCTTTGTTGTGTAATTATCTTGGAGTAGGAGAAAGTTAGATACCTAACATCTGCTGCCTCCTAGATGTTTTTTTTCTGAGTGGTATTTGTCAGTTTAATGAACACAGTCTTATTTCAACTGCAGGATGAAGAAATTAATCAGCAGAGCCAGCTAGTAGAAAAACTGAAGACACAGATGTTGGATCAGGAAGAGGTGAGTTTTGCTCTTGCACCTTTATTTTATTTTTGTTTGTCTTTCCTTTCAAGAAATTGGAGGTATTTGGAATAGGTCACAGTTTATGACCAGGGAGTAGAATGACAGCTTACTACTGCACAATAGTTCTCTTCTATGCCTTATCTAAATGCTCTGCCTGTTCATTCCTCCCACTTACACTGTGCTGATGGCTAAATTTAAACCAGTTTACTTGGATCTTAAGTATCCCCGAAGATTGAAAGAATTGAAGTATTTTATGCAAAGACAACAGCAGCTGTCTTTCCTGTAGAAAGTTAGCAGGTTGTCAAAACTGAAAGTAACTTAGATTTAATGTAAGAAATCTGTTTTAAGGTTTACTTCTGGTCAGTTGCTGTACAGGGAGAGGAGGGAAATGTATTGACCTGTAATGAAAAAGGAAGTATCTATGTGTTAGTTCAGACCATACTTGCTAGACTATTCAGATTATTTGTATGCACATGTTGCCAGGGATATAACTTAATTAATGGGGGAAAATTCGTATTAATAATGAAAATTTCATTTAGCCAAAATATTAGAAAAATTATTTCTCTATAGCACAAAGATTTAAAAAAATGGTAGTCCTTCTGTACATGTTCAGAAGGAAATGGGCCAAGGACTTAGGGAAGTTCGAGCTACTGTTTAATCTAATTTAAATAAATAAATCTACTTTTTTAGCAGTTGTACCCTTTGTCTAGTTATTCTTCAGCAGCTAACAGTGTTAAAATGCTGGAAGTTTAGTCCCTAGACTGTTGACAATTTCAGACTCACGAATAGTGTTCAGTGGCTGTTTTGAGAACTTGCAATATTCCATGTGCATTTCTAGTTGCTATCCCCATATGTCTTCATTTGTAATCACTTTGATTTTTGAGATATTTAAAAACTTAAAGAACTGTGAGTATAGATGGTAAATTTAGTTGTTTGTTATATTCTGTTCTTGGTATCCTTATTGCATGAAGCTAGTCACTAGGAATGTAGATAGAAGCTACTGTAGTAGCTAACAGCATTAATAAAATTCAAGTGTACATGGAATTTTCTTCACGATTATTTATTGTTGTATTTTTATTAAATCTCTACCAACATTGCAGCTTCTGGCATCAACCAGACGGGACCAAGACAACCTGCAAGCAGAGTTGAATCGCCTTCAGGCTGAAAATGATGCTTCTAAAGAGGAAGTGAAAGAGGTGTTACAAGCCCTTGAAGAATTAGCTGTCAACTATGATCAGAAGTCTCAGGAAGTAGAAGATAAGGCAAAGGAATATGAACTGCTTAGTGATGAACTCAATCAAAAATCGGTATGAAATTAGGATAAGAAATTACTGACAATCTTCAATGTGACTTTGCTTGCTTTACCTGTATTTCTTAAAGTCATTTGAAAGTATTTCACAAAGGAAAATGAGAGCCTAAGTCTAAAACTTACTTCATTTTTGCAGGGAATGATTTTCTAAAACCTGTAGGCTTAAGAAAAAATGTATAGTGATTATTGACCTTGATAGCACCTGTGACATTTTACTACCTCAAGAGTGTTCAGAAATATCCTAGATGTCAAAACTTAACACTTTCATTACATGCTGGTTTTGTTCATCTTTCTGGTGCAGTTGGGGAAATCCTGATTTAAGAATCTGCTTCTTCCAATCTTGAAGTTGCAGTGAGCATGCTACAGCTTTTCTTGAAAGGAATATATATTTGCCTGCTGTGTGTATGGAATGTGAAATAACTTACCTTGATGCCTTCAAAAATAAGCAGTTTGATTTGCTTTCTGAAAGGAGTAGAGGATGTATTCCAGAGGATAACCCTGGTTAAAATACAAGTGCAGCATCAGTCTCACAGAATACTGTGCACCTCCTTACATACTTGCAAAGTTTCTGAACCGACTCACAGTTTTGGTAGCCAGTTACTTGGCAGACCTCAATCAGTTTTAAGCAGTCAATACTCTACTTACTATCCTAAAATTCTGAGTACTGGAAAGGATCAGCATGTTTGCTGGCATTGCAGGCAATATTAATGGCACAAGTCTCACTCTTCTCTGTTCTTGAAGATGGTAATAAGAGGGTCTGGGTCTTCTTGTGACTGGGGCTTTCAACTTTAGTTAGTAAGATTTGACTTGGTAGAACACTAACAATATAATTGACGTTCACAAGACCATGAAGCTTCTCTTTAAACTTTTGAGTGTTCTGAACTGAGTCATCTTTACTGGTAGCTTACATCGCTTGAAGGTTGGCCAAAGTCATACAAATCTATGGTCATACAAGCAGCATTTAAAATCTGTTGGAGTGGGCTTGCTGTGTGTGTGTATGATTCTGAAGTGCATGGTTTGTTTTTTGCTGGTTTTTTTCTGTTTGCTTTATTGATGTGATTTTTAATTAGTTTATAGGTAGTAATTCTAGATATTATAACTAACATCCGTTGAGTGTCATGAATAACTCAATCTGCAAGAAGGCAACTGTTCAGAGGTGTCATAAAATTAAGACATCCCAATCTGGCACTGCTAACCCATGCAGTAACCATCCTTTGGCATCTCTGCCTGAAACTTTCCTGCTGTAAAACTTCCTA
Organism: Callaeas wilsoni; assembly: GCA_013398955.1. NCBI lineage: Eukaryota > Metazoa > Chordata > Aves > Passeriformes > Callaeidae > Callaeas > Callaeas wilsoni. The sequence continues at coordinate 21,781 of VWPU01006534.1, forward strand.
TGTTTTTTTAAAACTGGACAACAAATAACAGACTCTTGAGCATGCAAGCTACTGAGCTGCAGCCACTACAACCGCAGCAGCTCAAACCAGCTGAAAAAGTGCTCAAGAGTAAGTGTTGTGCTTATGAAATCTCAGTACTGGGAAAGTACTCTCATTTTTTGATTTGAAAGTAGGGAAGACTTAAGAGCCCTGCAGATAAAGCTGAAATTGTTTTCATTTACCAAAATATGGTGAAAAGTGTTGGACTTGCTGTCCATTTACCCTTTTTCTATAAATGTGATTCCCTGCAATATTTAATCATATATAACTCTGAATTCTGTTTAACAATGTTAACACTAATTTTGCTGTAGAGTTTTAAGATTATATTTTGTGAGTTGAAGGTCTCTGTCCCCAGTACTTGTTAGTTCTTTGAGAATAAATGCTCTCTGTAAATAGTATGAAACTAGTTCCAAGAGCAAGAGTGTGTTTTGTTTAATTAAGGGTAACTTTTTTTACTGTAGGTCACTTTAGCCAGTATAGATGCAGAGCTTCAGAAACTTAAAGAAATGACCAACCATCAGAAGAAACGAGCAACCGAAATGATGGCCTCCTTACTGAAAGATCTTGCAGAGATTGGAATTGCAGTAGGAAATAATGATGTCAAGGTAAAAGTTAATCATTGCTATCTTTAGTGCCATGTATTAAACACATACATTGTGGATAGGTGGGGGCATTTTCTTAGTATGGTAGAAATTACCACCATGGGAAACTTCATGTATATTAATAATTTGGACATAAGCGTCTCTGTTGCTTATATTGTGACTTAATCAGGTCCCAGACAGAATTTGATTATACATAGACAAGGAAGAGCAGGCATGATTTTTTTCTGAAGCAGTGTTCTGGTTCATGTTATCAAACTGCTATATGAAGTGGTCTTAAGCAACAGCATTGTCTTGGAAATCTAATATTGACTTAGTGATGATCAGGATGATACTTGTATTAAAAATAGAATGAGGACATGAAATAAAAGATAAATCTAGAAGATGGCTATAGGGCAAGAATGTAAGCAGTATTAGAAATCAATACTGAATTGTATTTCCTTCTTCAAGCAACTCATTGTCTTTGTGCAAACTTCTAAATAATCAATGGGAAAACTTAAACATCAAAATGTAAGGGTGTTTTTTTAAGTTCTGTGGTTATCAGTTGAGGCTGGGGATGTGTCCTTGGCATTAAGCTGCTCCAGTGCACTGTTAGTTCACTTTCGTTATCTGAGCTTTCTGAATGTGCTGTTCCACCCTTTTCAGCAGCCTGAGGGAACTGGCATGATAGATGAAGAATTCACAGTCGCAAGACTGTACATTAGCAAAATGAAATCAGAAGTAAAAACAATGGTGAAACGTTGCAAACAGTTAGAAGGCACACAAGCTGAAAGCAATAAGAAAATGGAAGAAAATGAAAAGGAGTTGGCTGCCTGCCAGCTCCGGATCTCACAGGTAAATATTTTTTTACAGTGTTCTTTATAAATTAAATTCATTAACCTCTCGGGGAAAAAAAAGGGGTTTTTTTGGCACCTAACAAAACACACTGTGAGTGAACAGCTAGAAGACTCAGCTGTTTCCTTAGCATTCTCTTCAGTTGGGATGCTTCTAAGTAATTCCGTGTGACAGGATGTCAGAATTTCTGCAATATATCTGTAGCCTGCTAATGCTTTTGTAGCACTTGTATTAAATACTGGAGTCTGTGTGTTCTCAATCTCAGGATTCTTTACAAATACAAGTCTTACAGAAACAGTGGCTAGTGGGCACTCTGCCTGCTAATGCCCCAAGCTGGAAGTGGGAGGGGTAATAGCACAGTAAAATTCCAGGAGGTTTGCATAGCAGATTAAATTTATTTCTAATGGGAGAAAGGCCATTTTAATGTGTTTGTTAGAAAAGAAAAGTAATGGGACTTCTAACATTTCTGAAAACTGTAATCTACATATGCAGTTTAATAGTTCTGTATTTTGTTTTTCATACAGATAATTGTTTTTTTTTAATTCAAGAGATGCACATTTCAGGGCAATCTTCTAAATACCGTGCACCTCCCTTGCCTCTATTAGTATTTAACATTCGAAACATCTCTTCTCCCAGCCAAAAATATATTTCATACCAATCCGGAGTAAAGACGTTGTCTTCAAGGCTACATTACAGATCTACTTGAATAGTCATATTCTTCTAAGAGTCTAGTTTGCACCATTTTTGTTTTGAGATGAGGTTACTTGTTGTGTAAAAAATAAGTATGAACTGTTTATGCAGATGTAATTCCATGGTACCTAGTTCCAAAGCAAATGAATCTTTTCATTCCACAAGCATGAAGCCAAGATCAAGTCACTGACTGAATATCTTCAGAATGTGGAACAGAAAAAGAGGCAGCTGGAAGAATCTGTGGATTCCCTTAATGAAGAATTAGTTCAACTCCGAGCACAGGGTAGGACTTGCCTCCCTACACCCCACCCACCACCACCATTTTAAAAATATAGTGATAAATAGGGAATGGCTCTGTTCTGTTTACGTTGAAAGGTAGAGCTAGAGAAAGGCTTTTTGCTACTGAACATGTAGAATTAATCCATGGTAACATGCTTGCTGTTTGAAAGAACTATTATTGATAGGATTAAAGATGTTGCTAATTTAATTAATTTTTGTGGTGGGAGGGGACTTTTTCCACATTTTAAGGTGTTGGCAGGGGAAGGGGAAATTAAGGCCATCATCCATGTGATTGCGTAGATACCTCTAAATACCTGGCTTAAATGTGTTTTTTCTTCTCTGTCTCTATTAGAAAAGGTCCATGAGATGGAGAAAGAGCACTTAAATAAGGTTCAAACTGCAAATGAAGTCAAAGTAAGCCAATTTCATTGTTTAAAGAAGAAAACCCCAGCAACCCAAATCCCTACAGAGTGAAGTGTGGTGGTAACTCAGAGCATTTATGATGTTCTGTTTTTTTCTAATAGCAAGCTGTGGAGCAGCAAATTCAGAGCCATCGTGAGACGCATCAGAAACAAATCAGTAGCCTGAGAGATGAAGTTGATGCAAAGGAGAAGCTCATCACTGAGCTTCAAGAGTAAGTAATTGTCATTATTTTAGTGGTGCCAGATGTCTCTGGACTGTGCAAGTACAGAAGCACAGTACGATGGGAAGGAAGTGGCAACAGTTTCCTCCGGAATTGTCCTTCTCTATTCCGTTTTGTTACTGCATGTGCTGTCTGGGAGTTTCAGCTGATAAAATATTTACTTTCTGTGTTCAGCCAAAACCAGAAGATGATGCTTGAACAGGAACGTCTGAGAGTCGAGCATGAGAAGCTGAAAGCGACTGATCAGGAAAAAAGCAGAAAACTTCATGAGCTTACGTAAGTGATAATGACGCATAAAACAAATGTCTGTGGGGACACTTACTCCATAAACTAGTGATCTAATATGACGAAGTGCCTCTCACTTTATAGTATGCTTATTAAAGAGGCCTTCTTGAACCTTTTTTAAAACCTTTGCACTGCGTGAATACTTAAAATGAGAAGTAAAATTATGAAAAATATGAAGGCCACAACTGGTTTTTTGTTTATATGCTATGGATTGGAGTAATTAACTTTTCAATTTGCAGCTAAGTATTGCATTTTGTAAGACTGCAAGAGTTTTATAACAATTCCCCTTACTCTCTGGTTCTTGTGTTCCCTTATTCTTTCTATGGTTCTTAACTGATTTAACTTCTTAGGTGGCTCTAATTGGTTTATTCTTAAAATTAAACAGTTGCATGCTTCATTGATTAACTAAATACAATGTGTTAGTGAACTAGAGACTGAAAAGTTAGTGAAAAAATTGGAATTACATTCTACTTGCAGGTAAGTATCCAAGTCAAGTTCAAAAACAGTTCTCAGCTTCTAGAAGTCTAACCTTAATCTCCTGGAAATCTTTTTAAGTGTATCAGTTGCAACCCCTTTCTGGCACATACAAATTTATCTTTACAGAAGCTAAAAATACATTATACTTAAAAGTACTTTTTGAAAAGTGCTTTTTGGCTATGTTTAAAACACACACAGTGGTTTTCAGGGGTTTTTATCATGGAATTTGAAATAATCAGAGAGACCTGGCTGATCTGTGCTGGTAACCAAGAAGCAACGCTTGCTTATGTTTTTTACTCTTTTTTTGTTTATCCTGTTTAACTGACTAAAATTTTAGCAGTACTGTGGCCTTGTGAATCCATCTTATTTTGATTTATTTATATGCCACAATGATTACAAAACTTACATTAGCTACAGTAGATTTTCTTGTCTTGTAAGATTTGCTATACATACCACATTGTTGCTTCCTATTTCAGTTTGCAGGCTCAGCTGCATCTAGCATTGACCACTTTAAAGCACTTGCTGTATAGAAACATTCCTCTTCAAAAGATTTGCGAAGAAGTTTTAAAAATTGGTTTTGTATTGTGTCCTCCCTCAGCCTTTTTGAATCCAGATATTTTCCACTGAATATCATAAATGTGCATGGCAAATGGCAGACCAGGAACAATGCAGATTATTCACTTTCATTTTTTCAATTTGGAGTTGTATAAGATGCCTGGAACTGCTTATCCAGAGACATCTGGAAAATGGATAGGATACTGACATTATTTAGAATATTTTATTAGATCAGATGTTTACTCATTTAACTGTGAACTATTAGTGAAAATGACTGAGTGAGGAGAAATTTCAAGAGGAAAACAAGCTTTCTTAACTACTTAACAGGAACACTTCATTTTCATGCAGTCCTTGGCCTTTCTATTCTAATCCCAGGTCATAAAAAGAAAAGTCCACATTCTTTTCCTGCATTCTGTCATCTTGATAACTGCACTGACTTATAGTTCTGAGAAAGAACATTTCCTGTGCAGAAAATGCTTTCACGCTAACTGGCAAGACAGCAGCTCTGTACACTGATAATCATCAGGTTATATTCCTGTACACTGACATTGTTGTTTATGATGCTGGTTTTGCCAACGTGTTGAGGGTGAGGTGTTAAAGTCAACAAAGAGAAAATTTTTTATCTGTCGCATGCTACTTACCATCTCAGCTGGTCAGAGCTAAGAACATTTGTAGGGTAAGATCTCCCCACATAGTCACTTCGAAGCTGACCCTGCGAGTCTTGTCTTTTACTATTCTAGAAACTTCTATAATTTATGCATCTGAATGTACTTGTTTGTTTTCAATATTAAAAGTACATCCCTCATTTCCTTCTGCAACTCCCCCAATCCCACACCCCTCATTGCAATACAGATTTCTGAGTGTGGTGTTGTTTGTTGGTTACATTTTTAATTTAAGACTTCAACCAAAAGACTTTTTTCATTTGTAACCATACAGTGTTTATTACTCTAGTCCTCTAAAACATTAAAATTTCTGATTTTTCTAGGATATTTCAGGAATAATTTATTCTCTTTTAGGGTTATGCAGGACAGACGGGAACAAGCGAGGCAAGATTTAAAGGGTTTGGAAGAGACTGTGGTAAGATAGAATATATTCCAAAGCAAATGTCAATATTTGTCTCTTTTTTTTTCTTTCAGAGTTTGTTTGGGTTGTTTTGTTAATTTCTTGTCCTTAACTGTAGGCAAAAGAACTTCAGACTCTTCACAATCTTCGGAAGCTGTTTGTTCAAGATCTGGCTACTAGAGTGAAAAAGGTAATGTGGTAATTAAACTCGTTAGTTCTGAGAGTGCTACATGAATTTCAGTTTAGAACTAAATTAGGAATTGATGTTTGTTTGGTTTAGTTTTTTTGGCTTGATCTTAATATGCGAGTTCAGATTTGTACTCAGCCTCCTGTCTCCCTTCCCCATGCCTTTGTTACTGCAGAGTGCTGAGATCGACTCAGATGATACAGGAGGCAGTGCTGCACAGAAACAGAAGATTTCCTTCCTTGAGAATAATCTTGAACAGCTTACAAAGGTTCACAAGCAGGTACAATGAGAATTCATTTCAAATTTTAATAAAACTAGTCCAAGTTCATTATTACAGAAGCAGCTGCCTATTGGTCATAAAGTAACTTTTATAAGTAAATACTTCTATATCTTTAGTGTGTCTCTTGATACAGGAAAACTTGAGTGTATTGTTTTGTAACATAAACTAATTAGCTATTTTAAGTACATGTGAGTGTATAGCAAAATAGCTGCATTTAAACTGAAAGAGATCCGAGTTTGTGTTCAGATTTCATATATGAGTCTAGGGGCTGCTTGCCTGTCTCTGATGGGTAGCAGGTTCTTCCACAGTAACGGATTTTTCAAATGACAGTCTCAGTGTCACTGAACTACGTAGATTTACTAAAAGCTTCAGCAAAGTTAATATAGTAGCCCTACTGCTTTGCCTCTTCAGGGGTGGGGAGGATATTTGGTTAACTCTCCCTATGCAGAGAGATACCAAGGAAAATAATCAATTCTGGTTTTGTAGCTGGTACGTGATAATGCTGATCTTCGCTGTGAACTTCCTAAACTGGAGAAGCGACTTAGAGCTACCGCTGAAAGAGTTAAAGCTTTGGAATCTGCACTGAAGGAAGCCAAAGAGAACGCTTCTCGTGATCGCAAGCGGTATCAGCAAGAAGTAGATCGTATAAAGGAAGCTGTAAGATCCAAGAATATGGCCAGAAGAGGACATTCGGCACAAATTGGTGAGTAAAGAACCCCTTGTCCTACAAAGCTTCATCTGTCTCCTACCTTTTTTTTGTTTGTTTTTGTGTATATGTGCATCTTTCAGCCCTCATTGAAACTGCACATGCCAATATGATCTATTTTCTACTGTGAGTTATATTTTGGTTAACAGACTGTGTGTGTGGAGGTGGTAATCTCAGTTGCTTGCCTTTTTATTTATTTTAAATGGCTTTGGGAAAGACTTACCAACCTAGAATTCTAGGCTGAATATGTTACATTTCCTAGAAGAAGTAGTACACTGCATGTGAGTCTTAATTTCTTAGATGATTCCAATTCCACTTCAATTTCTAAGACTAAATAGGTATTTCAAGGCAACAAAAAGGATTAAACCATCATCAACAACAACAAAAAAATTGACCTGATCTTATGTGGGAGAGGGGCAGACAGAAACCCATAATATCCAAAGATCATTAATTACCTTTTCAGTTCTTTGTTCCAAAACATACAGTATCCACAGCCCTCTCTAGGGGAAAATAACAGAAAAACAGGGCTGGGAAGGTGGAGGCAAAATAGTCATATTGCTTTGCTCCTCCACCTGCCATTACCCTGTCAAGTGCAGAGGACTGAGAAGATGTGTGACCTGTGGAGGACTTAACTGTGCACATTACGCTATAGCTGTAGAACTAAAGGATTTCAGTCATCAATACACTTCTCTTAAATGTTAATGCAGCTGAAATGAGCATTGCAGTTAAATTTTGCTCATATTCTCTAGGTCTGCAAAGAGCTTTTGCAAAATGTTTAGAGTTTTTTGGTCACATGAAGTGGCAGCTTGCAGACAGGTGCTTTTCTGTCTTAATTTTCTCTCAAGTGGTCTCCAAGAAAACAAACAATTCTCTAGTGAGCTCACCTGGGGTATATAGCCTCTTGTGCTTAATTGTCTAGATGACCTAGTCATGTCTTACTGGAGATGAGCGTCCTGTAAGGCAGAAATTGAGAAGTGTTTCTCTGCTGCAGCTGGTGCCTGTAGGTTCTTTTTTGCCTGCTGAAACTTTTAGTGCTTCCCTTTAATATTACAGAACTTTGTGAAGTCCTACACATACATTATGCATGTTCTGTTAAGAGCTAAGTGCAAAACTGATTGAAAATACAGTTTATTAAGTGTATGCAGCTTATGAATGACCTGTCAAAACTGCCAGGTTTTTACTTTGGCTATAGAGCAAGTTTTATGTTTATGTGGTGGTAGGTTGATGAAGCAGTGTTACCTGTGGAATACTGGAACACAGAACCACCTGCAGAGAGAGTAACTAGTGACTTACCTATCAAGTAGATGTGGGAATGACAGCAGGTGTAATGATTCCTTACAGGAACATAACTCTCATGAAACTGTCTAGTGTTGTGTCTTATCTGAGTTCTTATTGCCAAAAAATAGGATTCATAAAAGGTAATACATTAGGTAGGACAGATAATTCATATGAAGATAACCTTTATCAGAAGCTTTGCCAGCTTTAACGGGGAACAATAAAAGCAAAACCTTGTCTATTTTCTCGGTTTTGTTGTAGTTGACACTAATCTGTTACGTTCCCAGAATGCCATCCACTAAACTTGTTTTCTTATTCAAAGTGCATTCAGTTTTGATTATTACATTTGGCTAATGATATCAATGAATTTGAATAATCCAAGGTATTGTTGTGTATATATTTGTAAGTCACATTTCTTGTCATGCAGCTAAGCCTATCCGCCCTGGCCAGCATCCAGCAGCTTCTCCAACTCATCCAAGTGCAATTCGTGGTGGAGGTGCGTTCACTCAGAACAGCCAGCCAGTTGTGCTGCGTGGAGGTGGACGGCAAGACAAAGTGTAAGTTTGTCTTGTAGCATTTTTTAAACTGTGTGATCAAACTTCTTTGTACTAGGTTTTTTACAGTTTGTTCTATGGCATAAAGTCACTTAATAGATTAACTCCTCCTTTTTACAGAATGTTATAGCCAGTGGAACGGTATAACGTACATCTGACTAAAGATGCTGCTGCTGTTCTTCTAAAATGTGTTTGCTCTAAAATGGTAATTCCAATGGTGTTCTGTGGGAGTAGAACAAAATGTGGAAACAATCAACTGGAGATAGTTACCAGTCAAAGACAGTATCCACCGTTTGAGAAAGGAGTGGACATTTTAAATTCTTTTGTCTTACTGGTATCTTTTAAAATACAGTTTTCTTCAGGAAAACATTCAGTGATGAAATAAAATTTAATGTATTTTTACATGTTATTTATTTGCTTTTCTTACTGTGTTTGCACACTGCTTCATGTGTCAGTGATTTGGAATTATTTAACAGAAGAATTCATGTCCTCATCCAGTAAACTTAAAATGTTAGCCTAGCTAAAATGCAGCTACAGTAATTGAAATTAAATGTGCACTTACTTTAAAATGCCTCCAGTCGCCAAAGTAATTACGCGTTGCGTGGTATTTGGTGTGTTTAAGTTGCTTTACGGAATCATCTCTCTTTTTAATTAATATCTTCTTTATAGTTGGTTGATCTGTTGTTCACCTAAGAGTAATGCTTTACTTTATATTCTGTTGTCATCTTCACTTTTGTATGTGTCTATAAATGTCTTCTAGACATTCCGTTAGTTATCTGCATCTTCAGTTTGAGATACATCTTAAGTGGGGTGGGGTGCTTGAAACCTGGATACTCCTCTTCAGAAGGGCTCCAGAACAGCTTATGTGAATCTTGTTTCAGTTTGTTTCTTTTCGTGAGCCGACTGACTTATCCAAGCTTTCTCTCCAATTTACAGAAAACTGGGCTGTAGTACTAGTCAGGGTAGCTGGTTCTGTTCGGTAATGTCTCTTAGTAAGTAAGAGGTTGAACTGATGGGTACTTTAACCTTGGAGTAACATTTACCTTGAATGACCAAGGAGTTGCCACTAGCCAGGAAAAGCAGCAACAGTCATGGGAAATGGAGCTGGGCTATAAGTGGTTTCTGTCTGTAATGTTTACTCCATTACTGCAGTCAAGATTGCATACCCAGTCAGTTTGTCGTGCTGTAAATTTGTTGGTAGCAGACAGCATTGCTTAAATGCTTTGTGTTGTGTGGTTTCTTATTTTAAAGTGGATGTTTTATTAGCACTTAGCTGAGCGGTTTAAGAACTGGGCTCTTAAAGGCCACGTAAAAAGTGATACAGTCTACTGTAACTGTAAATAACTTTGCTTTTTTGGCTTAACTCTGTGATTTTTTTTCATTTACAGTTGCTGAAAAGTAAATGCAGCGTGAGGAGGATTGGATATTGTGTAGAGGGAGTCATTCCATGACAATAATCTCTCCTTTTGGGGACTGTAGGATTATTTTTTGAAAATTGTATAAATTATACCTGGCCTGTACAGCTCTTCCCCCTTCTACAAATTCTGCTAACTGATTCCCAAGAAAACCAACTAGAGTGCAATTTTGGCGTCTTGAAAAATGACATGTTACTTAAAGTGTAGCTCTGCTTATTACACAGTTTGTCTTTCATGTCTTAAATTTAGTCTGCACTGTGCCAAGCTGAATGTACGTTGAGAAAATCTTAGTTCAAATTTTCTAGCTTAATTTGTGTACATCTTATTGTCTTAGGGAATGTGCAACAGTGTTTAAGTATACTTTCATTTTGATCACTTCACATAACACTACATGTCCCACTGAATTAGGGCGGCACTCTACATTACAGTTTTCTTTTGGAATGCTGCACGGAGCGTTGGAACTAACTGTGTTTGTACAGTGTGAGGATCCGAAGTGCTTACGGCAGCTGCCACGAGGCACCGCGACCGCCACGCCACCGAGCTAAAGAGTTCAGTACGAACAAGGCTGTGTAACTGTTATCTCCTCGGACGCCCGGCGGCGGGGGGACTTAGAGTTAAATATTGTACAGTAATAAGAGTAAACCTGAGTTTACAAAAAAGACTTTGGCAATGGATTATCCCATCTGTCCTGTTCCTGGTTCTGCACACAGTACAGTCTGGTGGAGTGAAAACATTCTGCTTCATTCTGATGAGCCTGTCCATTTGTCTGTATCTGTGACGGTTCACTTTCGCTGTTTTGTAATAGTGAAATGAGGGCAATCTAAAATGTAACTTTATATTCCGCTACCTACAGTACTGGAATTTTTGGCTAAATTTTAATTCTTATTTTAAAAAGCCTTTTTCAGCAACAGGCCAATGAATTCAGATACGTACAACTTTTTAAAACTGATGTATCCGCAAATGCCAGAGGCATGTGTTTAAGATAACAATGAAATAAATAAAAGTGCTACCCTGAATTGTATTTGTAATCCATTTGTAAGTAGGTATATGAATTGTCCAAAGTAGTAGTTGTTGAATATTTTTCTTCTCTTTGCAATAAAGTCCTGTAAAGTGGCTAACAAAACGAAACGTGGGGTTTTGATTTTTTTTTTTTTTTTATTTTTTTTTTTCTGTTTTGAACTCCGGTACTCTCACTGAGCTCAGTCCGGGGTTTAAAGTTTTATAGTATAATTTACTTAACTTATTGATAGGGTTCAGCCACTATAATTTTTAGAACAGTCTTCTTTTGTATAGAAACTAGTTACCAGGTCTTTAAGAAAGAAGCAGCTTAGTATTGCTGGAAGAATTCAATGAGTTTTTCAGACCTGGTTGATACAACTTTTTGTTCTGGCTTGAGTTTTTTGCTGGGTATTCAGTTATTGTGGAAACAGTAGAAACTCTGTGACTCTTCAGACAGCGAATCACTTTCGATTTTTTGTATTTTAAAATAGGCAAAATATTTATATTATGATGGAGTATAGTCAAATTTTAGACCTTGAACCACTTTTTTTCTATATCTACACTAGTCTGAATTTTTATTAGTTTGATTTTTAAAAGTTGAGTGTATCAGTTGGAAATCCCACTATTTTGGAGTTTTCAGCTTTTAAGACAGTTTTTTTCACTAAGGCCGTCAAACACTCCAAACTTGCAGTTGTTTTAGAGCACAGTTGAAGGCAGCATACTGAGGAAAAAAAAATAAAGAAACAACAAAATATTTTTAACTAAATTTCTCATCATGGAATCAGCACTGTCCATTATCTTTCTCAATGTTAACTACAGGTTTTCAGGCCTTCATTTGTCAATGTGCAATCATAAAAACAAAACAACACACTCAAATGAAGCAGGATTTTTTTCTCATGCCTATGAATGAGGGTTTCATTCCTGTAGGTAATTGTCATGGGTTTTGGTGCTGAAAATTGCTGTGTTTAAAAAATTAGAATAAATAGTAACTAGCGTGTAGCTCAGTGTACATCATCTTTTTATATTTAAACTTTTTTTTTATTTTAAACCTTTTATGAAGTTTACCAAGAACTGCCTCTTAAAATGTAAAAAAGAAAAAAAACACACAACTTTCTTTGCTTTCTGGTTTGGCTGTCATAGGTCAGCCAGACAGGACAATTACTGTATTTTGTAAATGAAAATATTCAGTCTATACAGGGAATGTTCAACACTGCTATTTCAACTTGCAGTCTTTGAATTGTTCTTATTTTTATGTTCCTCTAGATCATATTTTTAAAAGATGGTTTAGGATAGGAACTTGGTGAAATAATATTTATTTCTGGTGAACAACTAAATTATTTACATAACTTAAATGCTGACTCACTACTGTGTGTAACTCTAAATTTGACATGAGGACAAGTCTACCTGTGGAATCTGATTTAACTTCAGTACACTTAAGATGCATTAAAACAATTGGTTTGGGGAAGACGCCATATAGTTTTAACTTACCTGCATGCTGTAAATGTATTTGTGTTTAAATAAAGAGGAGAAAAATCTTTGAACTTCTTTGTGCATTTATTCCATTTATTATCTCTACATGTGGTTTTAAAATTTAAATAGTCTCCATATACTCTTTTTCATTTGATTGGCTTCTTGACTGGTTTTCTCTTTCTAAATTGTGATCACTTGATGTCTCCAGCCTCTTATGCCTGTGTTAGTTAATACAAATAAGCTTTCCCACACACAAATCTGGATATTTAAGTCTTAGTCTTCAGAAGACTGTTCATGACAGAAGAAAACACTCCCACACAAAAATCTCAAACCAAACAAACCAGAAGCACACCCTCCCCCCAGCTAATGCTTATGGAAATTGGTTGCAGCCACGGTAACTCAGACTCTGAACCCCTGCAGTCTGGGGTTACTTTGACTTCTCTGAAGAATCGTGCTCTCTGTAGTTCAGAAATGTGCCAGTAGCCGTGGCTTCTCTTAGTTGTGTGTGATTTGGTTTGTATTTTTGTTGCTGTTTTGTTTTTAACATCAACTTCCACCCTCTGCATCTTGGATACAGTAAGTGGCACACTGGAAAGAATTCTCCCATGGCAGGACACAGGCATTCTTTCTCTCGAGAGTTCCTCTTTTTCTCCAAGTAGCTATTTTGTTTCCAGTGTACTGATCTCTGCCTAGCATTCACCCACTTTTCAAAGAAAAGACCTGAAAAATGCCCAAATCCTCACCACCAAACCCCACCATCCTGTCCTTAAGGTGTGTCTACATGTTACTTCTTAGCTGTGATGGGTAGTTAGAAATGTAAGATTATTGCTGCATCCTGTTCATCAAACGTTGGGGTTTTTTAATGGGTGCATTCTAGAATAAGCTGAAGTGAGGTTAGAGGCAGCAATACATTTCTTTCCAAGGGCAGAAGGAGATTTAAGAACTAGAGGGGATTGCTGTAACTCAGGCCTGCTCACAGTCAAGGAAGCAGAGAAGCACTTACGTTCCCCACATGCCCTTTAAAATGAAAGCTTTGAAATGAAGTAGGGTAGAATCTGATCAAGGGTTTGGGCTCACAGTGTGCATTTGATTTGGTTCCTGAGCAACCTTAAGTCCCTTTTTAAAGACTTTTGAAGGTGACAATGCATTGATCCTTTAGGGATGCACGAAGAGTGTGACACAGGTGCCAGATTTATGGGCTGCCCAGAAGGAGTCCAATGTGATGATGCAACAGTCTTCTCCAGGTGTGTTGTGCTGTGCTTGGGGCTCTCCTGAGTGTGGTGTCAGTTGTCTGTATGGTGATGCTCAGAGTTCTCCTTTTATCCACATGCTTGGACAGTTGTTTCCAGAATCCATGTAAACTTGGTTGGAGAGGAATTACCATGAGTTACCATTTGCTCTGTGAACCTCTCTTTTTTTAAACTTGATGTCTGCTGATTTGGTGACCCCTCATTCTGATTGAGACAGGTTAATGCATTTCCAGTATTTCTGTGCCATCTAGACTTTTGTAGGCTTCTCCTTTCCAGGGACTCATTTTCCTTTACCAGTATCTGTAATAGCTGAGTCTACTTTTTCTGAGTGCTATTGAACTGATGTTTTTTATGGAACAGTGTAGTTATGCAATGCTGCAATCAACTTCTGGATAATTTCCACAGAAGAAGATTTAGCTAGAGGTATAGAGCTTTGATATAAAAATATATACATATATATATATAAAGCATAAAGGAGGTCATGATTTAAGTCTGCCAGTACAGTTATGTAAAATCAAAGGTCTCAGGAGGGAGAAGGGAGAAACTGCATCTGTAAAACTGTTCAGCAGTGAGCTGATCTATACTGTAAAATATTCCCTAGTGTATCCTGTTAACAGAAGATGGCTCAGTCACAGTGCTCCCTTTTGAACAGATCTCTGTATCTGCTAGGGCTGATCAACTCAGACCTCTTTAATTGCAGACAACCACTAAGTGATGCTCAGAAAGGAAAGAAAATCTTTCCCTCTGAAGTTTCTTACGAGCAATGGAATAGTCCAAAATTACTTTCGAAAGTGAGCAAAAAATATTACTGCATCTCTGCCAGGGGAAAGCTGTGGTTACCTGCACTGTCAAATTCCTGATAAGGAATTCATTGGGTGGCCTAGGTGACTTCCCCCTTGAATGCACCAAGTTGTAACACCCATTTGGGAAGTGTCAGAGTGAATCACTATGTAACATGTGCTATGTGCAAAACTGCCTCTTAAGTACGTATTAAGGGCTAAATGACACAGAAAACACCTCTGGAAGATGATTATTGGGGACTGATGAGTACGTCAGAATTTTTGCTTGGGGAGTTTTGAGCTCATGAGCCTTCCTGAGCTGCGCACAGGGTGTTCATTGTTTTGTCTTTAACCAGCCCTTGCCGGGGGCAATGCGGGGAGAGCAATTTGAGCTGCCGACTCCTTCGATTGTTTCACTTCGAAAGGAGCGGAGGGTACCAGTCCGTCAGCTGCGCTGTCCGGTGTAATGGGCAGAGGAGGAGTTACGCGAAGAAGGAAAATACGATACAAAAGAAAATAACCTATTTAGCCTGTTTGCATTTGAAAAGGAAAGCAAGAGGCTAATGAGTATAAAGGGCGAGCTGAGGCGTTGCATAGCACGGTGTTGCGTATCTGCACCCTGGGATGTCTCGCAGGCTGCGCTCTGCACCGTGTGGGCACACCGATGTTGTGGAACGGAGCTAAATCCATCGACCGTCTCCACCTCCAGTTCCAAGGGAAGTGTTGATACGTACCTGCAGCAAGGAGAGCAGCATAACCCACATTCTCCGCGTTCCTGAGTCCGCAAAACTGGGCGTGGAAATGACTTGGAGGTGCCCCCGGGTGTGTGTCAAAGAGAACTATTTCCACAGCTCCTGTTGGGAGGAACAGATGCCTGGGAACCCATGTCCTGTAAGTCAGCTAAATTGTCTCCTACAGTTGGAGACAAATACACTTCACAGCTGATAATAGCGTATTGAAGATACCTGTGAAGCCACTTGCTGTTTCAGTGGATTCTTGATTCGGCTTTTGTCAGGAGCAGCAGTAAAAAGTAAAGGTAAATTAGCTCAGCAAAGTGTAAATGCCGGCGTTATCCTGTCTGCTTATCACCTTCATCAACAGGCCTAGTTCCGATCGGCCAGGGGCGTGTTGTGCTGCCGGGACAGATGTTGTAAGTGATCACTTAGCATCCTATAAACAAGCGAGTATTTGGAGGGTATTTTGTGATGATCTTCCCTGAGAGGGCGTAAATGATTCTTTAAATGCTTTTACTGCAGGGAATACCCTTCAGCAGAAACCAGGACAGAGCTTAGTCTGCTGCCCAGGAAGGTTGGTTTCAGCCACAGCTCACTGCGAGGCCTTTCTATGCCTGCAGCATCCTAGTGCTGGGGCTGGATGACCCTCCTTCCTGCTGCTGAGGGAAGAGGGAAGCTCCTGCAGGAGAGGGTATCCTCTCCCACTTGCTTGGTGGATTGTCTTGCAGAGGCAGCGCAGCTCCCCCTGCTCACATATGGTCAGAGCAAGTCCTGGTCCTGTCACCAGCAGGCTCAGCCCCTGCTGCCCTTCCCCTTCAGACTGCAGAGCTCCCCTGTGCCCACCTCGGGTGTGTCTTGTCCCTGTGCTGGGGGAAGGGACGAGCTGCCTGCTTTTCCTGGAAGATGCTGGTATTGCTGCTCCTACAGGTCTGCTTTCCTTTCGAACATGAGGCCGTGTGCTCAGGCTTACACGACAGGAGAGAAGCTGAGCCACAGCTCATGAAGAGGAAGGAATACAGGCCAGGCTGTGATGGAGTAATAAAGGTTTTGAGTTTGGTGTGTGACACTTTCTAGGTCTGAGGTTCAGCTTGACCTCAGGCCCAATGATGTGTTCCTCCACTGCCAGGGCTGAGGTCATCCTCCCTGCCCAGCAAAGGACTGTTTTGTTGATGAGCCTACGAGGTCGTGATGAAGTGTAAGCCACTCTTGTTATCTCACTGCTCGGGGCAGTAAAACCAGAATTGTCCACCTGGGGCTGAAGTTCCAGCGGTGCTGAGCTAGTGAGGGACAGCCAGCACTAACCTGGCCCGTGAGGGATCCTCCCGGCCATGAGAGAGCACGGGGGCAATGGGGCCCGAGCCGCCGGGTCAGTGATCCCGGGATCGCTGCTCCCTCCCTTGGCCTGGGCCTCTGTTCTGCCTTCAGCCCGGAATCCCGGGTGCCAGCCGGGCCCCGGATCCGTTCGGGACGGGGCCCCGGCGCGGTGCCCGTTCAGCGCCAGGGGGCGCGCGGGGCTCCCCCGTGCATTCCCTCGGCATCGCCCCCGGCTCCCGGCGTTCGGCACCGCTCGGACCGGCCGCGCGCCCGGCCCGGGGCTCCCCCGTGCATTCCCGCGGGATCGCCCCCGGCTCCCGGCGTTCGGCACCGCGCGGCCCGGCCGCGCTCCCGGCCCGGGGCTCCGGGCACCGCTGCCCACCCATCCGTGCTGCCGGGTCCCTCTGCCCCGCCGGGAGCCGCGGCCGTGCCGCTCCTTCCCACTGAGCTGCACGGGATTGAATCCTGGCGTTAAAATACTGGGAAAAACTGCACGTTATGTTTCTGAATAAGTACCAGAATATTCTCCTAGGCATTTTCCACTCTTTGTTTAAATCGCATTTTTTTACAGGAAGATACTTGGAAATGTCGCAAAATTTGGTTTCTTTATTTGAACTGCAAAACGAATGGTATGAATTAATGGCAGAAAGTCAGACCTGTGCAGTGAGTGAATCATCATCAAATCCACTCATAGGTGAAGCTTGAGACATTTTTGTATTTTTCTCTCATTTCCAGCTGACTTGTCTCCATTGATCCACAGACACTTGAGCAGCATGAGAGAGGTGGGAAGAGTCATTCCTGATGAGAAATGGATTTTTTCCCCCCACGCTCATTATTGTAGAGGACTGTCAGTTTCCCTTGGCAGCCTGTACAGTGGGCTTGCTTTCAAATAAATGCAGATAGCATTAAATTAATGTTTCATTCCCACAGTGACAAACAGTGGTATCCAGTTCCAGTGCAGGATAATTCAATGACAATATGGCAGCACACATGTACCTCACCTGTTATGGGCTAATCAGAGATGCAGTGTTCAAATTGGACTCAAAGCATCCACGTAACTTGGAGTGAGTTTATTAACCTTCATTAGCTGGTGAAAATGAGCTGGGAACTGGGAAATGAGAGACTATGAATTTTTTAAAAATGCATAAATGCATAAAAATAAGCATAAAAGCGTGAGTCAAGTCTAATAAAAATTTTCTTTCTACTCTTCATCTAACTCTGACTGGAACCTGTGCAGGAGCTGTCAGAGGAGGAGAACTGTATCCACAACTGACTGCAGGAGTGTAAGCACATGTGGACATGAAGAAAAGGAGCCTTGGTTCATATCATAAAGCTGGCTAGTACACTGCCAGCCTGGGAAAGGATGGAGTTTGGCTTTGTTGTGTTCTTGGTCAGAGTTTGGAAATCTAGGACAAAGCAAGGCTGTGGAGAAGGAGACCCAGATGTATTTGGAAACTGTTGCACAAAGAGTTCCAGTAGAGAAGAGCAGATACCCACTGCAGGGAGGCTCCGAGGGCCAGTGAAAGGTGAGCAGAGCCCCTCATTACCCTGCCATGGTGCTGGGAAGGGAGCTGCTGGCCCTCAGGCAGCAGGCTCCTCTCTGCTCTGAGGCTCCTCTCTCTGCTCCTCTGCTGCCTTTTTTCCTTCTTGCTGATGCATGGCTGGTGGGCCTTCATTGGGCCCGACCGTAATGCATCTTTCTTTTGGAGTTGCAGCACTCATGGGAAAACACTCCAGAGGGAAGTGGATACTGAGCTTTTTGAGACAACTTGCAAAGAAGAAGAGATTTTTGCAAGGACAGGAAATTCAGCCTTACTTTTACAACATGCCCCGGGGTTTTGTTCTGCACATCAGCAGTTCTGCAGGAGGGAAAGGACCAGTGGCAGCCTCAGAAAACACAGAGTTCCCCTTTCACTTGGTCTCAGCTTTCTGAGCTGTGTGTTTCTGAAAGGCTATTTTGGTGCATGTGTTCTCAGTGAGAGCAATGCTTCAGTTAGTGCTTGGCATAAAATCTTACGGATGCTAGCTGCTTTTTACTTTTTGTCAGATTAGTTATTTAAAAGCATCTCATTTGTGTCCCCTAGAATTAGTCTGAAGATTCTCATCACACTTGGTTTTTTGTTAATGAAATCTCTTGGAGACACATCTGGCATATTTTATTGATCATAATCTCATGGTTGGAAGCTCATCTTGGTAGCTATAGCAACAGAACTTTTTTTTTTCAAACGTCAACATAGCTCCACAAAAAGTGGAGTAAGGGGGAGTAGATCATTTAAATTACTAGACAGCTAATAACTCCTTCTTCTGTAACAACTCCTTCTTCTGTAACCAGTACTGAGATTTCTGATTTGATACAGTAAATAATGGATAGGAACTAAATCTTTCGACGACTACATCTGCTGTGGAAGCTTGTGAAAGCAGAGTAACGTGGATGGATGTGGTGTCTCAAGAGTCTTGTTTTGCTGGTTGTCCATCGCTGCCATCCTCTGCTGGGCTGCAGGGATCGTGAGCAGGCTGCGGGCACAGACCACGGAGGAGCAGCAGTACAGAGCATGTATTTGCAGCCCTCCCTCTGCTACCCAGCCAGGCAGGGGTCCCAAACACTGCCCACAGCAGCAGGGCTCGCTCCTGCTCTCGGGGGCAAGAGGCGCTCCCAAAATGTGCCTGGGGGTTAAGATGGAATGACACAGACTGAAATGATAACCTCCTGCAAGTGTTCTCTGATGCCTAAAGACCCCTGTGAGGCTGGCACCACCAAGCTGTTCTTATCAGAGATTTTCTCTGGTGTGTCTACTCAGGCACAAGTGGGACCTGCAGGTAACCTGGCCTGCACTGTGGGATGGCTCTTCCCTTTGCTTCTAGCTCCAGTGCTTGGCTCTGAGAGCATTCTAGCAGTGTTTCTTCATCCTGCCTTACAGCAGCATCCTGCTAGCACTTGAAAATGGTGATGCTGGGACAGCCAAATAAAGCAGTGGGTGGATGCTGTTGCCTCCCTTGCTTTCCCTTAGGGCTTTCCAGCAAGGCAAGTGGAGAACCACCCTCAGCCTCCAGCCAGAGCAGAAAGTCAGATCCAGCTGTGGCTGCCTGACTCTTCAGGTCTGCAAGAAGCTGCACATGGGTATAACCAGTATTTCTAAAAAATTTCTAGACATTCAAATCTTCACATCATCTTTTCAGCAATTGAAAAAAATAAGCCTTTGGAAGTGCTGGAGAGCACAGCCCTGAAAAAACTGCAAAAGGTGAAGGGCAGACTTCTTCCCTGAGGGCTGCAAATGCCACTGGGTAGGGGCTGAAAAACGTTCCCACCAGCTCCATGTTGGTGAGCAGAACACTTTGGTGTCCTTACCTTGCTCCCCCAATTAGTGATTGCATTCCCCAAGTCCCACTCCCAATGTAGGAAATTTCCCTGGGCCACACAGCCTCAGGGAGAGCTGAGGTTCTTGGTGGCACCCTACAAAAGGCCTAGATGATGAAGATGATGGAAATCAAGCTCACAGTGGGTAGGCAAGTCATCCAGGGGCTCTGCTGCTCTAAATATCACCTATTTGACCCCCACTTCTGTGCAGTCCTCTCCTCAGCCCCACCAGCAACACAGCATGAGGCTGTCCCTGCAGATGCCCATTCCACCCAATAAACCACATAGATCACCCTCTCAAAACCCAGGGAGGGTTTGGTGGGTGTTCTTTTGCGTCATCTCTGCTGGGTTGTGTTAAACCTCCATGCACCCCAGAGCTGCGGGCGGGTGCCAGTGGCTGGGGCAAAGGCGGGTGCCACTGACGCCCCGGCATTCCCCCTGTGCAGGCGGTGCAGCCGCTCATGCGTGCTAATCCCAGCGCCAGGTCACTGAGCGGGAACAAGGCGAGGATTGTTCCCCTGGAGCCGGGGAAAAGCAGGAACGCAAGGCACGGGGAGGGCAGAGGAAAGCCGCGCCGCCGCATCGCGGACACGGCAGAGGGTGAGCTGCCTTTCCGCATTGCCGTGGGGAATGCCAAGGGCTGGTTGCTGCAAGGGATGCTGGAATTGATGCTGAGACCTCGTTGTGGCTGAATAAAAGGGTGACTTGGCGCGGGTTGGCGCTGACTTGGTGAAACACGTTTCCCCTGAGCTGCACCCACGGAGCACCCTGGGAGAGGAGATAACCATCGGGAAAATATGCAGCTAGGTGCTGCCAGGGATTTGACACAGCAAAATGCCTGTGCCGTTATGGGTTTCTGCTGGCTGGAGTGCACCTCCCTGCCACAACAGGTCCCTCACTGCTTTAACGCTTAGATATTTGGGGAGGTGAGGCCAGAGGGAAGCACCAATCTGCCACACGGTTAAGGGTGGGCCCCGTGAGGCTTTGCTTCCTGTTCAGTCAGTCAAGTGCATCCCTGTGAAGAGTCTGCATTTTCATATGGTGAGAGCAAACACGGAAGAATAAGGTATGTCCATAAGAGCGGACAAAATCGATATGCCTGAAGAGAATTTCAAAGACAGAATGGCTTGTGTGGTTGGGGAAAGTCGAGGGGACTTCAGAAAATGAGTGTGGTGTTGTACTTGGAAGGAATAAAGGTGTACAGAGTGTTTCTTTGCTCAATTTAATTTTTTCCCCAGCCTTTACATTTCCTGAATGCTATCCCAGGAAATGTCTTTCACCTTAAGCAACGGTTTTGCTGCATTAGCATAGCTGAGGGCCTCTGACAGAGCAGAAAGAGTTTGCCTGGTGGTGCTACTAGCAGTGGGCAGCATCACTGACAGGATCATCAACAGAGAATTGAGCATCCACTGGGAAGTTTTGAACTCATACAGACCTCAGATATTTTAGAAAAGATTAATGAGGCCACCTTTTGTTTTAATTCCTGTTGTGTCTTTTCAGCTGTGCAGATTGCACACCATCTACTCACATCTAAAAGGAGCCTCAGAAAAAATCATAACCCAAAATTTAGGGGTATCACAGCAACCTGCCCTGACTCTGCAAGGATCCAGTTCTGTTATCTCCTCCTTTTTCACACTCGCAGTCATCAAAGTCCCTGCATGTCTGTCACATCCCAGGACACCACAGCTGGGGAGAGGGGAGATGCTGACCCCTCGCGCACCCAGATTAGGACTCGTGGCCAGGAATGTGCTGCAGGCAACATTACAGGTTACATTATTTGGTATTCAGCATTTTCAGGTGTGAGGATGGGAAAGGGCTTTTCAACATCTGCTGATGAGTTGTGACCTCTAGGCCAGAGACTGACACTGACTTGACCCAAGAAATATACAAAAGTGGAGAACTTCCACCAGTGGAGCTGAGAGAGTAACAAGAGCTTGCAACTACCTTTGGCAGAGGAAGGGCCAACCAGGAGTTTCCATGTCTTGGCTGTTTTAGCCACAAAAAGCTCTCAAACCAGTGGATGAATGTAGCAGCAATGAAAACCAAACCCAGAAGCTAAATGAACTGAAACAGAAAGTCATGACTCATGTATGGTGTACAGGTCTGCACAGAATTTCCTACTCCCAATTCCCATATACCTTCAAAGAGCTGAAAAAACCCTCCCCTTCCTTCCTTCCTTCCTTCCTTCCTTCCTTCCTTCCTTCCTTCCTTCCTTCCTTCCTTCCTTCCTTCCTTCCTTCCTTCCTTCCTTCCTTCCTTCCTTCCTTCCTTCCTTCCTTCCTTCCTTCCTTTCTTCCTTCCTTCCTTCCTTCCTTCCTT